>JAYXIM010042917.1:0-34816 GCA_037575425.1 Anastrepha fraterculus
ACTTTCTAGCGTGCCATAACACTTTGGTGATTCTTTGGTTACTGAAATTAATACTCGTTCTTCCTTTATGCCTTCTCTGCAAAAATTTCACCCCCGAAATTATTATAAAGGCACCACTTATTGATACATTTTTACTATTTACTTCTTTATTTTTTAATTGCAATTATTAAAAACAAAAAACTTTAGGGACTTTCTTCCGTATAAAACACATTTTTGAAAGTATTTTATATGGGGAAAATGCGAAGCATTGGAAGGGAAAAAATTATCAAAAGTCAACGAAAATTGTGACCGACTTCAAACTCGCACTATTAATGGGCTATAAAAGTGTATACCAAATTTTTTTTTAATTTTGCTGAAAAATTTTGAAATATTGCTGAAAAGTTGAAGAATTTTTATAAGTCTCCTACAACGTGTGAACCATATTTATGTAGAATGAACCATATTTTTGTTAAAAAAATAATAATTGAACTTAAAAAAAAATAACGAATAGTAAATACGTAATAAGGAAATAAATAGGTAAATAAAAAGTAAAAAAATAATAATTTTTTTTTTCAATTATTTTTTCAAAATTTTTTTTTTATTTTTTTTTAATTTTTTTTATATTTTTTTTTTACTTTTTTTATTTTTTTTCTATTTTTTGTTTTTAAGTAAATAGTCAAAACTTGTACCTTCAGTAGAATACCGCGAGGTTATTAACTGTATCTGAAACTTTAAGGTCGTTTTTCTTGAATTTAAAATTTTTTGATTTAAGTTAGGTTAGGTTATTAGAGTAGTCGGTCTATACGATCAACTCACACAAGTGTCCTTACAAGTCCATTAGGATACCACTGTGCGACAAGGGAACTTCATTTGATTTTCTTCGTGAAACGCCGAATTGGTCCAATCCTCATGCCGGACAGTTCCGTAAGAGAATTGAAAAAGTATCTACCTAGAAAACCTGCGCCGATTTTAGCTAAGGGTGGATAATTGCAAAGAAAGTGCTCAACTCTTTCGTCGGCTTCCTCATCACTATAGCTTCTACAATATTAGTGGGCGAAAATTGCTAGTCTCAAGGAATGCCTGCCAAACAGCCAATGATCGGTTATAAAAGCCACGCCCTCCGAGATATCATCTCTGGAACGGCTAAGCGGTTCCTTTGTATTTTTCTTATTTATGTGGTGCTCGTGTCCATAGGTATCCCAATGGTACTCCTATCACTGACCAGTTGAAGAGTAGTACCTTTTCTGGCTGGCTCATCGGCTTTACAATTTCCCTCAATTTCTCTGTGCCCCGGAACCTAAATACGGCTGACCTTCAAAGCGACACTAATATTATTTAGGGCTGCCCGGTATTCATGTGCAACCTTTGATCTTAGTAGAGCCGCATTTTTTTGATTTAATGACCGCCTGGCTATCTGAAAATATATTTGTCAACGCATGCGTTTTTAGATACGTAGCCACTTATAGATAGAACTTCTGCCGTAGCGGCGGCCACGTGTTTCCCTACGAGATTTAGTGTAGGCAAACTGATTAGCACTTCCAGCGCTTTATTTGTGGTAGTCCTTAAAGCACCAGAGATGCATAAGAAAGCTTTTCTTTGGGCCTTACTCATGATTTTAACGTAACTCGCCTTTTGAACAGATGGCCACCATACAGGTATTCCAGATATGTATGCAATTTTTTTTTTTTTTAATTTTTGAGTTATGAAGCTCTTCCAGCAAATGAGTGATATATGAAACGGCTCTGCCAAATACTGCACAACTGAATAAAAATTGAAGTGGTTTTTCAAGCAAATAATCAAGTAAAATTTGAGATCTCTTACTGGACACCTCACTATCTTGAACAGGGTTCAACATGATGCAGTATGCATAACCCAGGCGAATGACCACACGGAACCCGCACTCAATTTTATACAGATATACAAGGTTATATTCGCGTCTAGGGAAGATTGCAACACTAACCCAACATGACCAAATGATGACTCATAAAAATGGTACACAGATGGTTCCAAAACGCTCTAAGGAGTAGGAGCAGGAATAGTGGGGCCTCGAACACACAAATCCCTAACACTATGTACAGATACCACGGTTTCCATGCGGAGCTCTCCGGCATAATTGAAACAGTGGAAATCATATCCAAAAAGGATTCGCGAAAGTAAAAATTAAAATACTTTCGGACAGCCAATCGGTTTTCAAAGCCTTGAATAGCTTCACATTCAAGTCAAAAGTCCTAATAGAGTGTAACAATGCATTCAACAAACTGGTCACTCATAATCAGGTCTCACTGCTTTGGGTACCAGGGCATGAGGGACACGAAGGAAACGAGAAGGCAGACAACCCCATTTTTCGGCTTTAACAAAAATAATATAAAACAGGAAACAAAAAATTGGATGCAAACTAAAAAATCAGCCAACAGAGCAAAATCTGCTCTAACCCCAGAGAATAAGGGCCTCAGATTATTCTGTGAAGCACTTACAGGTCACTTTGCCTGTAAAAAATATTTTAACACAACAATAGGGGGTTGTCTAGTAAAAGATCATGCAGGTTCTGCTGTGATGAAGAGGAGTCTATGGAACACTTAATCACCAACTGTGAAGCATTAGGCTACAGGAGACACAGAATCTTGGGCTTGTACCTACTAGAGGAGAAAGACCTACAACTGCTCCCTCCTAAGGAGCTGGTTCGGTTCCTCGGTGTACTAAATAATTATAATTAAGTAATTAGGGGTCGCCGTAGCCGAATGGGTTGGTGCGTGATACTATTCGAAATTCACAGAGAGGTCGTTGGTTCGAATCTCGGTGAAAGCAAAATTTATAAAAACATTTTTCTAATAGCGGTCGCCCCTCGACAGGCAATGGCAAGCCTCCGAGTGTATTTCTGCCATGAAAAAGCTCCTAATAGAAATATTTGCCGTTCGGAGTCGGCTTGAAACTGTAGGTCCCTCCATTTGTGGAACAACATCAAAACGCACACCACAAATAGGAGGAGGAGCTCGGCCAAACACCTAACAGAAGTGTACGCGCCAATTATTTATTTATTTTAAGTAATTAGGGGTGCACAATAAATCAATCTGGTCGCAGTGCTAAAAGGCCTTAGGCTAACCCGTACAGCCATTAGCATTACCATTACCATTACCAAAATTTGAGATAGTCTAACGAAGCTCTGCAGAGAGGTTACTCTTTATTTGAAATAAGTTGTGCCAAACCGATGCGTCATAACTCCTACCTTACTTACAGGTATATACCATATAACGGTGATTTTGCCCGAAAAGGCGATATTTCAAAAACTAATGAAGAGAAAGAGTGCTAAAGTTTAGTATAACACAGAAAGGAATACGAAAAAATTTTGGAAGGAAAGTAGGACACTTCTGGTGCTTGGACTTTTCTGCATTTGTTGCCACATTTTTGAATCGAAATTATATGACTTAGAAAATGGCGCTGAATTTGACCTCATAACCTCTAATCTAACTGGCATACAAATTTTGGGCACATCTTTTGCTAACACAAAGGAATTTTTGCAAATATTTATTCTGACATTTGAAATATAGAAACGACCACCACTGGTGCACATTTTTTAAAAATACATCCATATATATATATATATGTATGTATGCACATATGACTGACTGTTTATAAGTGGTCCATTTGTCAGCCATAGTCGCCAGTCTTGCATCTACAAGTGCATATGGATGTGTGTACAAACGCGCCAGCTTTCATCCGATGCCAATGAAATGACCTAGAAAATGCCTCAAGTAAAATAATTTGGGCGCCTTGTGTCAACTGAAAAAATGTACATAGAACAAAAAGTGAATTCTAATAAAGGGGGAAAAAGAAAAATGTTGAGTAAAATACTGCTTCCGGTGGAATTTAGCTTTTCTGTTGCATAAAAGATGCCTCTGGTTAACGTGGTTGTGGTCGTATTCTAATGTATACATACATACATTTACTTGTACGTTTTATTTACCTACGAACTTATGCTTACATTTAAATGATAAAATGCGGTAAAGCATTTTTTGCTTCGGGCAGCTTTTAAAATGCATTTTATTTACCTCTGCATTTATCGCTTTTAAAATTTTGGTTTACATACATATTTTAATTACTGCGAAAATTCCAATATAAATTTAAATGTTGAAATGTTTTTGAGTAGTTTAAATTTGACTTGCGAAACCATTGGCAGACTTTTGGCAGTGAATTCCCATCAAAGTGTGAAAGAGTCTCAAACTATTTTCGAAATTTGCAATGCGTGTATTGTTATGATTATGCCAAAAATACTCCCGTTCCTACCTAAATAGATTTAGTTTTTTCCGACCCTTGTAAATAAAGCCACTCAGAACCTTAGACTATCATATAAGGCAAAAAACGTTTTGGCGAATCTTGTATTTCTCATTTTTGGAGGAACACTCCAACCCTAGAGTATGTAGAAAATGTGCTCCTCAGATTTTGACTGTAGACCTGTCTCTCTCCAAGCGGGAGTAAAATGGTTAGAGTACCAGTCTAACACTTCCCAAGTAGCACTAAAGTGCCATTTTGATACCATTTTGAGACCTTCAACGGGCAAACCCGGACATTTACAGGGAAAGTGCTCAATGGTCTTCCGAAAGGTACACAGAGCTTCTGCAATGGTAATTGGTAAACCTGGCTTTCTGCGTGTGTGCGGATCGTCCAATGATCGGTAAGCATAGCTTCAAGTTTGGAAATTTGTATGGCGAAGAGTCCTCAGAACTTTCTACTCCCTGTGTCTATTTTCCTGTGGCCAAAGAGTTTTTGAAATAGTAAACGAAGAAATGGAGCTCCATATTTTCTGCGCTTTCCTGAAAAATAAGTTGTGCAATTCACCTTTAACAACAATCAATAATATGCCGATGACAAGGTGGAAGGTCTCTGATACCATTCAGTCGACCCCTTCCTGGCAAGCTCAGCAGCAATTTCGTTTCGCTCTATGTTCCTATGTCCTGGATCCCATATCAGAGAGACGTTACCTGTACAAGCAAGAGCTTTGATCCCTTCCTTGACTAGTATGGATCTGCACCATGGCGTCGTCAGTGCCTTGATCGCAGTTTGACTATCGGGAGAAAATGTTATATCTCCCTCGCTCGCTGTACAAGTTTGTAATACATAAGTATACTCTGGCGTTTGATCATCTAACCCACAAAACCTGTAGCTGATTTTTTCAGCAAGTCCCATTATACCACCTGTTAGGTGTCCATGCGGTGAGACTTGAGATTGCATCAAGTCCCTTTCTGCAGAATCTATCTGGAGGTCGAGCTGGAATCATCTCAGCACTTTCTTCTCAAGTGCACTGCAGTACTCGTCGAGCAAAGGTTTAGACATTTGGGCTCTCACTTTTTCGCTACACCTACGGATATTCCGGGTTTAAATATCACACATCTGGTGAAATCCATCAGTAGTTTGAAGCAGTTAATACGAACGTAAATTGCCACTCTTGGTCGTCAGCCTCTAATCCAAAGTCTCTTACTTTTTTCCATCTGTCAGACTCCTTTCCTTCTCAGAAAAATTTTCCTTGCTTCAGAAAAGTTTTTCAGTCATTCGTAAACCTCAAGGAAGTCTGAATTGTGGCACAGATCTCGGTTGCGAAAATCACAGCAATGTGTTTAGCCTTCAAAGCATTACAGCCCGCTTGCGACAAACTTTTGGTCTAAAGCACTACCCTTCCCCCGAGCAGCGGGGGCAGAACTAGCCCGAAAGCTTACTTCTTCAAAAAATTACTTCTTATCAAGTGGCAAGTTTAAGTAGAAAATCGAATGCCTGTATAGACTGGTAAGGTCATCATTCGAAATCTCTTGGAATAGCGATATTTGCTGTACTCTTCGTCTTGATTGGTGAATTAACCTCCAAGCGATAGTATTCGCCCTGTTCAGCAAAATGCAACGAAATCGTTTCCTTTTTTTGGGAATTTCACTCGCAACTCTTAACCGATTAGATGGTTCTTTATTATTCAAAAGTACCAAATTTCTTGATATTCAGTGTAGTTTTGTCATCTTGTATACACAGTGTAGTTTTGCCACCAAAATACGGTACCCAGTCAACTGAGGAATACCTAAATTCACTTCAATGAAATTTTGTTTTTGTTTCTAATTAAATCATGCAATTTTTCAATATTTTCTTGTGATAATCTGCTAAATGGTCGTCCTAGCCGAATTAGTTGTGCGCGACAACCATTCGGGAGTACGTAGGTTCGAATTTCCGTGCATGAAACAGCAAAGTGATTCAAAATTTTTTTTCTAATAGCGATCGCCCCTTGGCAGGAAATAGCAAACCTCCAAGTGCATATCTGCTCCATTGGTGGAACAACATCAAGACGCATGGCACAAATAGGAGGGGAAGTTGGGCCAAACACCTAATAGAAGTGTACGCGCCAATAATTTTCCAAAGTATGACGTCATAATATTTTTTTTGTTTTATAAAAAGTACGTTTTTTTTGGAACAGAATGTGTGTACATTTTTACTAATGCATATGTACTTATGTACGTGTGAATGCAAAAGGTACGTCACTCTCTGTTTATTTTCATTTTCGCATTGAATTCAAAAAACTTTCTACCACTTCAAGCGTTAATTGAGTTTGCAAACTGTTACAGAGCTGTGAATATGAAAAATTATGATTTGTTGACAAAAAAAAGTAGCAAAAGCAGAAGCTGATGCTCATATTGCAAACATGGATTAACAGTTGACTGAAAGCTTCAACATTGTTCTGCTTAATAAATGTTAGCTCAGTTTTTTCTCCATTAAGGTGTGTGGGTGTGTGTGTGTTATTTATACATATGCACATATATATACACGCTGTATAAGTTTATCTATCCTCTTTCTACGTATAGAGTTAATTGGTACAAAAAAAGAAAAGCGAGAAAAATATGGAACAAAAATTAATAATTTTTTGAAGCCTCGAAAATCGTGCCATAAATTCTATTGACTTACGTTGCTTTACTTGAAGAAAATTTTTCAAATATTTGGTTCTCAGTTTATTTGAACAGAAAATGCCTATATATTTTTTGTTATTGTTTATGATTTTCAAAACCGTACTCTCGGTCATTTGACCAGTTATGAAATAATTGTTAAAATATTAGAGGATGTTCTCATTGAGTTTGCGGAAAACATATACGGAATCGACTGGGTTTTCCAGAAAATTTCAGTTCTGGATTGGCCAGCACTAAGTCCCGAATTTTACCCAATTGAGGACCTCTGGGGAATATTGTCGGCCCGTGTTTATAAGTTTGAGACAATCAAAGACCTGAAAGGTGTTTTAGTGGAAGAGTGGGATAAGGTAGGTGATTCCACTCTTCAAGACTATGCCTAAACGTGTAAATGATGTCCTTTCTCAAAATGGAAAACATATTAATTATTAGAAAATCGAAAGTTATAAAAATGTTGAAAAAAGTGTAAAGAAAGGCCAATGCACATATACTTATTTCATATGAATTTATTTTAATTTCTTTTTTAATTTAATAAATTTAGTCAGTCTCCTAAAGAAAAAGTCTTTTCGTATTTTGTCAATAGATGTCGTGAGAGTCATCTATCTCCAGTGCTACCAATTACATTGTGTCATATCATATGGTGTTAGAAAGGTGACCTTTTAAGCTTCATTTAACCAAAAAAAATTAAATTCGGATAAGTTGAAAAAAAGTTATAGCTGTTCAAAACTGAGTGAAAATAATGAAGAAATTCGCTATATTTTGAAATTTTTGTATAAAAAAGGGAAGGATGCCACGCAAGCCGCCAATGAAATTTGTGAAGTTTACAGAGACGATACTGTATCAGTTCGTGTAGCACAACAATGGTTCGCTCGCTTCCGTTCTGGAAATTTCGATGTGAAAGATGCACCTCGCTCCGGTCGACCTATCGTTGAAGAAGTCGATGAAATTATGGAAAAGATTGACCAGGACCGTCACATAAGCTGCCATGACATCGCCAAGGTACTAAACATTCATCATTAAATGGTTTTGAATGGACCGAATTAACACCTGCGATTCTTTGCTGAAACGAAGTGAAATCGAACCATTTCTGAAGCGAATGGTAACAGGAGACGAAAAGTGGATCAAATACGACAATAATGTGCGAAAAAGATCATGATGCAAGGGTGGGGAAGCTCAACAAATGGTCGCAAAGCCAGGATTGACGCCTCGAAAGGTTATGCTGTGTGTTTGGTGGGATTGGAAAGGAATCATCCACTATGAGCTGCTCCAGCCTGCTCGAACGATTGATTCTACACTTTACTGTCAACAACTGATGAGATTGAAGCAAGCAATCGAAAAAAAACGGCCAGAACTGATCAGCAGAAAGGGCGCCGTCTTCCATCAGGACAACGACGACGACACACACATCTTTGTTGACTTGGTGAAAACTGGGAGAGCTTGGCTGAGAAGTTTTGATGCATCCACCATATAGCCTTGACCTTGCACCATCGGACTACCATTTGTTTCGGTCAATGCAGAACTCCCTTAATGGAGTAAAGTTGGCTTCAAGAGAAGCCTGTGAAAATTCTTGTCGCAGTTTTTCGCCGAGAAACCACAAAAGTTTTACAATGATGGAATAATGTCTCTAGAAGAAAAATGGAAAAAGGTGGTCGACCAAAATGGTACATATTTGGTTTAATAAAGTTCATTATAAATATAAAAAAAAATGAGTTGAAGTTTGATTAGAAATACGAAAAGACTTTTTCGACTACCCAATATTAAAATTATTGGTTAAACCTTTCTCCTGCTGCTTTATAGTTTTTCATTTGAAAATACCCTTGCAAATATACATACTTATTTCTGTGAGGTATCTTGGATAAGAAGTTGAATATAAAAGTTCTACCGAGATTACTTCCTTGGCAATTACTGATTATGTGCCACCTTAGACTTACCAGAAGCCTCCGCTTTTGAACGCAGTACCTTTCTCTTCTGCAAACAAATTAGGATAGTTTTCATTGGCATAATAGTATTTTTGTCTGTGTTAGAAAAACTTGTGTTTTTTTCTTAAATTTTTAGTCTCCATATCAAAAGATATTTACTCAAAGTTGTGGAGACTTATTTGAGATATTTAGTTTTAAAGATTTTTCTTTACTGATGGATAGGATTAAAAGAAAACTACGCGACCAATTTCAATGAGTCCAAGCTATATTTTTTTTAGTATTCTTTGGTTTCAACTAGGTTAGATTAGGTTGTAACGGTTGTCCATTATGGGACGCACTCAGACTCATAGCCCACTGGATTGCCCCGTGGGGAACTTGCTCTTATATCTCCTAAACCTAATGTGAACCATTCAGAAACTTTAGAAGAACTGAAAAAATTTCAGAAGAACATGATTTCCATTCAGCTGGAATCTTCTAATTCACTGAAAAATGATCTATTTAAAATGGTAAATCTGCATCTGGATAGCGCAGTGACGCGTAATGTGGGAAATCGTTTCTTTCTCTTCCTCATCTAGATAGCTTCTGCAGATGTCAGATATCTGCACGCCCATCCTCTAGACGTATCTATCTATTAGGCAGTGCCCCATTATAACAGAAATCAGTTTGCTAAGATTATGCTTATGTTTGCTTAGCAGATGAGTTTATAATCAGCCATCGGTGGTCAGGCGATGCTGCATGTTTGGAGAATTGTTGCTGGTGAGTGGGTTAAGCTAACTTTTGTTCGCTGTTCTTACAAAATAAGTTCTTTTTCAAAATTAAGAAGCCTAGATGTCTGTAAGGGTGTGCCCATGCCATTGTCTGTGTACCCATCAGTCAACTTGTTGCCAAGTCCCGCTCAAGTTATCGACCTTGTAGTTCCTGGCGATGTCACAGTGACCAGGAACCCATGTTACTCTTCGTTGAAATGACTCTGGCATCTCGTTAAGAGGCTGCCTTCGAGGTTGTCGACTACTGAGTAGTTCTTGTCAGTATTCTTCCGTTTGGATTAGAAACATTGATAACACTGTGCGACAGTGAAATTATACTTTTATGGAGACCTAGTTCAACTTATGGCTATAGAAAAACTAAACAAAATGGTATAGAAGAAATTTCCAATACACCCCCAAAATCTCATTTTATGGCCATAAAACCGTTTTTCAGTAGGTTGATGTGAAGAATCACTCCTAACTTCGCCAATTTCCATCCGATTTCAAATTTGCTCTTTTAGTTCGAAAGAACAAAAACAAGCCTTTTTGACAGTGTGTTGACAATTTTTCTGAAATGACAACTGACGAGACTGTAGACGGAAGTATTTGGAATTTTTTTATTTTTTCTCTATTTTTTCAACTTTGACATAATTTTTACGATATTATCCGATATTGAGGATTTTTTTTAGTACACTACTGTTATAGTAAATTTAATTTTGCGTCGAATGAGCTATATTTGACTGTAATTCAATTAAAATTAATATTTAGTTATGTGGGTTTTAAGATTTTAGTTTTTTTTTTTTACTAATTTGGTATGTAGGTATAGCTTACGCTAAATGGGAATAAGGACGTGTTTTGATGCGTTATTATAGATACGTAATATTTATTGGAGTGTATATGTATACATAAGAGTACACTGTACTGCATACAACAGAACTGGTTAGAACTTACGAAAATATCTGACATATTATAGCACATTTTTTTTTCAATAGAAATATGAAAAAGCTCCCAAGTGTACCAAAGTTCACACTGTACATTGATTAACAAAACAAGTTTGTTATTATAATTTAACCTTATTAAAACTTCAAAGTTTTATTGTAAACGGTCATCATTACAAAACTCGAAAGCACATAAAGTATGCTGATGTTGCAACTGTTAAGAACCCCGTAGTCTTGGACGATATGATTGACTCAACTGCAGGTCATGAACTGAAGGAAGTTCAACTCATTGCTGATGATGATCAAACTGATAGCAATAAACCGGATGATAAAGAGTACTTTCCGTCTGGTTCTAAGTCTTCAGAACGACACATTGTATCAAATTCAAATTTTAAGGATCTTTCTCGTGATTTACTTCTATCGGGAAGACAATCTGAAACGCTCGCTTCTCGATTTAAACAATGGAATTTAGTTGATGATGACTTCAGATGAATGATGATGATCGAATTTCTTACAGAGAAGTATTCAAAACTGATGAAGAGAATGACAAATGTACCGTACCATACTAAACTCCAAAGGGCCGTTTCCAATGCATTTTTAAGTTTGGAACCAGTGCCGTTGTGTACTGCACCGTACCATACCGTACAGTGCTGCACTGCACAATACTCCAATAAATATTATGTGTTTATAATGACACTTCTTACCATTTTCATGCTTCGAAACGCATACCAAATGTCGTAGTAAAAAAAAAGAAAAAAATCTTAAAACCCACATAACTAAATATTAATTTTAATTCAATTACAGTCAAATATAGCTCATTCGACGCAAAATTAAATTTACTATAACAATAGGGTACTGAAAAAAATCCTCAATATCGGATAATATCGTAAAAATTATGTCAAAGTTGAAAAAATAGAGAAAAAATATAAAAATTCCAAATACTTCCGTCTACAGTCTCGTCAGTTGTCATATCAGAAAAAATGTCAGCACACTGTCAAAAAGGCTTGTTTTTGTTCTTTCGAACTAAAAGAGCAAATTCGAAATCGGATGGAAAGTGGCGAAGTTAGGAGTTATTCTTCACATCAACCTACTGAAAAACGGTTTTATGGCCATAAAATGAGATTTTGGGGGTGTATTGGAAATTTCTCCTATACCATTTTTCTTAGTTTTACTATACCTACAAGTTGTGCTAGGTCTCCATAAAAGTATATTTAATTTTTTTTTTGTCACACTGTGTAATTATTTAAAAAACTTGTATAGGCAATTTAAGTGACTTTTTTCGGAAAACCCATTTCTTTTGTTGGAAACCTTAATGGTTAAATTAAATGGCTGCCCTTGTGTAGGGCCCACTTAGACAAAAATGTTTGAAATCTTAAACATATTTCTCGCAGAGAATAAATATTTAAAATTTCAAATTTGCTTTAATTTTCTGTTTCGGACAAGAATTAGCATCCATTACCATTGTGCAACATATTCACGTTCGATTTCGATATATGAATATCCCAAAAAGCCATTTTTATTATTTTATTTTTTCCTTCTGAAAAATATTTCTAAATAAAAACGCAAATTTATTATAATCTTTTAAATAAGAATCCCCTCAAGTGCAACCAGAGAGTTACGTACGTATCGGTCACTCCGCATCGTATGCAAAATAGATTTCTAGTCAAGTACAGTATCTAGCCAGCGTCAGCTTTCTTACGGTATGCGGCTCATATCTGTTACTTAAGGGGAAACCTTTTTGAGGGCCTTGAAACTATAAAAGGGAGCCCAACGAGATGGCAGAAAGCACTGTTTCGAACAATGGAAAATTTCAATGAGCGTTATAGAGATGGTGAACGATTTGCTTATTAAAGACGATAAGTGAACTTACGAGTATATGAAGTTAAAATGAAATAGTTTACAGCATCAGTCTCGTTACTTAATAGTCAATTCGTCAAAGTTAACAGGAAAAAAGAAGGCAGTGAAGCCATTCAAGTTTAACCTTTTTTTTTACTTTTTTACAACTACAGCCTTTCATCTTTGCTTATGGCATTTAACCAAACGCACATAAAATAATCCAAAGTTCAATATTTAAATACTCTCGCTTCCAATTCCTCACCACCAATTTCTCAAAATCAAGCCGCTGCCTGTAACTTGAGCTTTCCTAACTTCCAAATGGGTATAAAAAGATTTTTTGTATTGAATCAAAAATTTTCTTTGTACTGTCATGACAACAGCAGCAAATTTATTATGGCTAAAAACCAACAAACTAATACCACAAATACACTTTTAGCGCTCTTCGAAGCAAATTGTTAGCATTTTCGTTATTTTGCATCTTTGAAAGCTTTTTGAGCACTTCTAAGTGTTGCAGGTTTATAAGCAGAACAAAATATTTTGGCAACACAAAGTTTGCAGCTGATACGTTTTTCCGTTGCTTCATATTGCGCTATACTAAAGCAGGGTGGCGGCGGCCGCCTTAGCCGAATGGGTTGGTGCGTGCCTACCATTCGCAATTTACAGAGAGAACGTCGGTTCGAATCTCGGTGAAACACCAAAATTAAGAAAAACATTTTTCTAATAGCGGTCGCCCCTCGGCAGGCAATGGCAAACCTCCGAGTGTATTTCTGCCATGAAAAAGCTTCTCATAAAAATATCTGCCGTTCGGAGTCGGCTTAAAACTGTAGGTCCCTCCATTTGTGGAACAACATCAAGACGCACACCACAAATAGGAGGAGGAGCTCGGCCAAACACCAAAAAAGGGTGTACGCGCCAATTATATACATATATATATATATACATATATATAAAGCAGGGCGGCGGCAAGAAGAGCAAAAAGTGCCAAGCAGAAATTGTAAATCGAGTCTATTGAAAAATTTCGCACACAACAAGCTAGTGAGTGAAAATGCCAACACACGAAAAAATCAATAAAAAGGGGATTTACAGTGAGCATATCGCGAGCTGTTGCCGCACAGAACATGCAAATATTATACATCTGCTTGTGCAAACTTTGCAAACGACTGCAAAAAGCGGCTGGAGCTGCAAAATTTTCCACTAGATTGGCGTTAAATCTACTGCAGCCAACCGCATAGTTTGCACTAACGCATATTTTATGAAAACCTTTTGCACACACAAACACAGGAAACTTGCGAAACTGTGTGCACAACACTAACACTCACAAATTTGTTTACTCCACCTTGTGTAGAGGTTTTTCTCGCTAAGTGGCGCAAAATCATGGACACTTTTGCACGACTCACGTGATACAACATGCAAACGCACTAATACTCGCACATACATATGCACCTGTGAAGAGTGATGCACCCTTCTTTGTCTACACATATTAACACTTAAGGTTTTCAACTTTTTCATTTGGAATCACGGCTGCCAGCAAAGCTTTTTGCCTAGTGTAATATTTGTTTTTTTGTTTTAATAAAACTTTTATTTACTTCATCCACAATTTATCCTGAAATCTGTGTACGCTACCTGTCGCAAATCGGTAAAGCAACACTTCACAAGTAAAAGACGTTTGATTATTCTTTACCGAGTTATTCGTTGACTATATAAAGTGTACAACTCGCATGCGTGACCGCAAAATACTAAACTCTGGCAAATTAAAAATCGTAAGCCGCAGTCAGTAGCTTGCTCACAAGCTTTGTGTGGTCAGTAGCGCCGCCGATTGGCGGTTTAAAGCCTATTAGCCGATCGTAGATTCATTCTCGCTGAAAACCCACCAAGCAAGCCAGCTACTTTCTGTGCTCGCTTCCCCTCTGCACAACTACTCGTATACCGTGAAATGAAAATGGTGAGCGCGCGTCATTCAGTGTAACGAGGGGCACGCGATGTCATGATGACTTTTACGAGCAATAGCGGCGCACAGCTACCCCTATCCGAATGCGAAGTTCAGTAAAGTGTCACCCGTCTCCACTGTGCAATTTGTTGGTTGAGCGGGTAACTTGCTCTGAAATAGCACACACATACACACAAATACACACTGCCAAAACCATGCAAATAAATATGTATTTGTAAGTGTATACGCTTTTAATTGAGTGCCCACTTATTTACTCTACGTAGTTAAAGACAATACAACAAGTGTTTTTCTAATTTGCAACTTTTCTCAGCAATAAGCACCTGGTTCGTCAACAAAATGGAAATGCCGTAAAGATGCTCATAATGTTGTACTATAAATAAATACACATTTGAAATGTGCACTGCAATAAATAAAAGCTGAATTGTGCACTTAAGTCGCCTCGCCCCTTCACCGCACCACTTCTTATGTGAATAAACAAAAATTGTGAGCGGGCGCATGTCAAGCGAACCAAGTATTTTTGACCTTATTGTAAATTTTTCTGAAAATTGGTTTATTTGATGACTTGAGTGTGCAAGAAAAAGGAAACCAAAAAGTGAAAAAAAATGTTGAAAATTTTGGTTTAGAATTTTTAAACAGAAATATCTTAGATTTTTTTTTAACGTTTTTATAGTTTTGTTGTTTACTTTTTTAGGATAAAATATGCTTTATTGAAAACTTTTTTGCAAAAACAAAAAAAAATGTATTTATTTGTTAAAATTTGTTGGCTTATTAGCTGAGGGATTCCCATAACTTGTCGAGTGATATTCACATACGTATAGTGAATCAGTACAAAATACTGTTCCAGCGTAGCGTTAGCCTATACAGGTACATAATCCTATATTACATACGTTTGCAAATCAATCGAAGCGTCGTTACGTACATTAAGGGGTTATATACCTTGTGAGCCCGAAAAAATGGCCGATTGTCATACTTTTTTTTAAAAATGTTTTAGAACTTGTATTCAAATGAGGCATACATCATACTGAAGGGTAACTCTCGAAGAATACATTTTGGTTTTTTTATTTTAAAAAAAGTTATTATTTATTGTTGATTTCGCCCCTCCCCCGAAACGCCGTTTTTTAGAAAAGGCTTACGGTGATCACGGTAGCGTATGAGCAGCTCGACTGAAATCAACAAAATTTACTGATTATTGTAGAAAAATGTTTTTTTTAGTGAATCTGAACGGTTTATTTACCCAAAAAAAAAATTTCTTGATATGAAAACCGCTTTGCACCAAAAAAACGATTTTTGATGGGTTGAAAAAGTAAAAAAAAAAATTAATTCCAGCGAACTATGCAAATATTTATAAAAAGTGAACCGTTCAGATTCACGAGGTTGTAACTTCGAATAATTAAAAAAAAGTTGATGCAAATAGGTCAAATAGTTTTTGATAAATAATGATCACCGCGATGGTAATTTTCGAAAAACACGACTTGATTTTTTAAATTTATATTTTTAAGATGATGTACTTTTAGAATATGCCCTAAAAAAAATTTCGATTTTTTAGTGCAACACAAGGTATATAACCCCTTATCATAGTAAGCAGATATGCACATTAGTGCATGAGCATTAAGTTTTTAATTACAAAAAATATTGATATTATTTTAATATTGAAAAATAAATTTTAATAATAAATTTTATGTTCATTTTCATAAAAATGGTTTTTAAGAAAAATTAAAAAATATAACATTGTAATTAAAAAAAGAAAAGAATTATTTAAATATAAATAAAAAAAATTTTAAATATAAATACAATTAAAAAAAAAAAAACCAAATTTAATAGCCTCTATAATAATAAATGTAATAATTAAGTTCACTCATTTTTAATAATATTTGCAATATTTTTGTCGCTAAATTTTTTTCGTTAATTTTTTATAAAAAAAAATTAGTTTATTGTGTAAGAAAAACGTTATAAATTAAATGTACAAAATTTGCGAAAAATTAACAGTTTAAAATAATAAACAGTAAAAAAAAACACTTTTTCGCTTTTACTAAAAAAATAATTTTATCATTTTATTAAAATACAATAAATATATATATTTTATCAGCACAATTTTTTTTATTTTTCAACATAGTCCCCTGTTAGAAACATAGACTTCTCCCAACGCTCTGTCCGTTTTTAACACTTCCACAAAACAGGATTTTTCGAACTCTCCAAACTTGAAACTACCTCGTTTAAACTCAAATTTTTCCCCCCGCATGCCATTTCTTCATGTTAGGGAACACGAAAAAGTCAGATCGGCTGAATAGGGGGGGTGCGGCAGCAATTCATAACGGAATTTATGCAGGTTTGCGGCAAACAACTCCGATGAATGTGCTGGTACGTTATCGTGTTGAAACAGCGCCTTCTTTTCCGCCAAATGCGGCCGTGTCTCCTTCAAGTTTTTGTGAAGGCGGACCAATAACTCTGTGTAGTATTGTCCAGTAATCGTTCTTCCTTTTTCTAAAAAAATCCATGAGGATCGCATCCTCAAAAATGATCGTCAGAACCTTTCCGGCTGATGGGACTGTCTTCACTTTCTTTGGAGCAGATGCACCGGGAGAAATCCATTGTTTTGATTGTTGTTTAGTTTCTGGTGTGTAATAATAAATCCAAGTTTCATTCAGATCTCGCTTAAATTGCTCTAAACTCTGCTTGGAAGTTAATAGCCGCTTGTTGTACACCGTGAGAAATCGCGGCATCCATCGGGCCGACAATTTTTTCATCGCCAACTTATCAATTAAAATATTAATTGCCGTTCGTAGGTCGACATACCTATGGCCTCTGTTACTTCGCGCACTTTCATTCGTCGCTGAGCGAAAATCATGTCGTGGACTTTTTGAATGATTTCCTCGGTAACCACGTCTGCCGGGCATCCTGATCGCTCCTCATCAAAAACGGATGTGTTCGGCCAGGTATAAATTAGTTGAACCAATATCTAACTGTGGTCATTGATGGCGAAACGTCCCCAAAGACAGCATCTAACTTCGCTTTTATCGCCTCGCATTTTCCCCAACCAAAAACAAAAAGCGAATTAGCAAACGATCCTGCGCTTTTTCCATCTTAACGAAAATCGCGAAACACGTCTTTCTCGAATAGCTTCCAAATCCAAACTAGCCTATCAATCAGTCTGAAATTTGTTTTGCCATCGTTTTGCCAAGTTCTGTCAGGAACGCCCTCTGTCATCGACACGGGTACTTATTGAACCGCCCTCGTATATTTGCTTTTAATAAAAATAATTTTCAACTGAAAATATGGTTTCATACTTTCCAATTTCATTGATAACCAAGCAATTATGGCTCCTTACACTAGCTGGAAAAGTGTTCACCAGTGCATATCCAAAATGGATGGACTCTGCGAGAATAGGCAGACCACGATTTAGTGGATAGCAGGACACAAAGGAATAGAAGAAAATAATACAGCCGATGAGTTCGCTAAGGCAGTTATTCGCTTGCCGAGAGTGAGCACGTCAGACTCGTATATCCATCACTCTCCTTTCTGAAAACGGAACTAAATGAGGAACTAGCTCGATATGGGAACACTCAACTTCGTAAAAACCTACGAAAATTATGCCAAGGACGTGGAATACGAAAACTACAAATTTTATTTTATCACTCTCTAGAAAAGACTGCAAAACTTTAAGACTTGGTTGGAGTGCTGACGGATTACTGTCTCACCCCACGTCGCGCAGCCAAAATGGGATTAATTCAGAGCGATGCGTGCAACACATGCAACGAAGCGAATGATAAGGGTACTTTGGAACACCCACTTTTCCACTGTCCTGCTCTCTGTAGGAACCAACCAATGTGCCTAAGATCAACATATTTTTCGTCCTTGAAGGCTGAACGGCCTGTTAAAACTAGCGAAGGCGTTAAGAATTATATAAAATGATAGCTTCGACTCCAGATGATTAGCATTGGCAACACAATGGAATCTGCGGGTCTAATTGAGATCTTTCTACAGGTCAGCCAGCACTACCTAACCTATGGCTTGGCTTTCCATTACACCCACAAAAGTTCAGTTTGTATTTTAAAACAAAAAATTTAAAAACTTTTGCACACAAATGCATTCAATAGTCAATATGTCAAACTTGCTAGTTGCGGCCATGACCGCCTACCACTCAAATACTCTGTGAACGTAAGGGAAAGTTTAAATGTAAACATATATTATTTATTATTTATATATACATACAAGGTGGCGCAAATAAGTTAATGTTATTTCACAACTGTCAAATACAATATGATTGACGCACCACGACATTTGCAAAAATTATAAATTTTCCGATATGGTGATTAATTTTGCACCACCTTGTGCTTGTAGTATGTGCATACATGTGTATCTGTTTGTATTTGTACTTACCGCTCGCGTTCACGTATAAAGCCGCGATTGACGATGCGCGCACGCGGTATTAGTTGCGATCGTCGGCTATTGTTGGCCGTAGTAATTTGCAAGTCACTAAATGTCTCCTCACGAATTACGGCTAAACTGCGCGAGCGCCGCAAACTGCACGATTCGGAGCCAAAGTCGAAAGCTTGTAAAGTGGCCGCCGTCGCCGCCGCCGCAGTTGATGCGGCTGTGACTGTTTTTGCTGTGCTACTGCCAACGCCTCCGTTTCCGCCACCACCACTACTATTGTGATGCAGATGAGGTGGATGTAGAAGCTGGCTATTATCAGCTATGCGCCGTATGCATGCGGAAAATGAAAGAGATATTAAAATAAACTGAGGATGCCTGTGTCTTACGAGATGAAAATATATAGATTCTACTTATATAGCTAAGGAAAATATATATGTGTTTGTAGTTGTGTTCGGATGTACTCGTATGGACAAAATGTAATTTGGTTGTCATACGCAAACGATGGATTTCATATCATGAGTGCGGGGAAGTTAGTAAGTTTCTTTCAAAGATCATAGATTAGAAGGTTTAGCCACTCGGAGCAAAATGGTGAGAGTAACTTCGGCTGGCACGTATTGGAGATTCGCCAGCAGACTAGTGCCCGCTCACACATATTCTTACGCCCGCCCAATCAGGCAACGAAGTGACATGAGCGATGGTTTGAGTTGATTTTTTCTCAATCACCAACACAATCTTAGTTTTCTCGTGAAAGTAAACGACCCCAGTTACGTCAGTCAATTAGCTGATCCGTTAAAATTCGCAGGGAGCCGGTTAACGCTCTGCTATTGGTCACAACTTCTGAATTCCTTTCATCATGAGTTGCTTTCTCTCTAATTTTTTATCAATCAATGACTTATATGAAAGTTTTTTTAAATGACGACTAGTGGTGAGCAAATGCCAGCCGTTGATATATGTAAGTAAACATTGAATGTTTAACGTATAGGTATTTGAAGGACTTTTATTTCATATATATTTTATTCAGTCAACACCGTCTGATGATGTCACAGATTTGATAAACATTTTTTGATATTAGTATTCTGCTGTGTGTCTCTGACAATGGGGCTTATGGAAGGAAAGAAACAGAAGATGGGGATAATGATAATATTTTCTCTTGCTTTTATTCGTATCCGTCACTATCAGGCAGGGAACGTTTATGTACGGACTAAAATAGTTTTAACTGGAACAAGAAATTTGACATGTCTGCTTATTAGAACCATCACTTAAACACTGACGGCGCGAATGTGTAACCGCAGCACAATGGGGATTTTTCGCCCAATTTTGTTAAAAAATCCAAGAGAAGGAAATTCTCGACTGATTTTAATAATTTTTTTTTAATGCTCGTAAATGATTTTGGGAGACACTGTATGGACCCGAATTTCAATTTTTTTTTTTATTATATGAAAACACACCCTTGAATAGGGGTACTTTTATCAAAAATTCAAAAAACTTTGACAAATTATATGGACAACATTATATATAATTAGGATTTTTTTATTGCAGTTCTAAGCAACGGTAAATCATCAGAGCAAGTACACATATTTTCAACAAATCTTTAGTGTTGAAATCATTTCCTAACTGACGAGCTATAAACTTACTTTCATGGAAAAACCTAGAATATTCGGGGAAAATTAAAAAAAAAAATGAAGCGTGTGTTTTGATATAATAAAAAAAGTTAAATTCGGGCCTAGACAATCTCCAAAACCATTTACGAGCATTAAAAAAAACTATTAAAATTGGATCCTGTAGCTATTTTTTACTAAATTGGTCGAAAAGTGCCCACTGTGCGGCGGTTGGGTCTAAAATTTCCATCCATTTCCGGGGGAAAGAGATTTTTCCATCTTTCGGACAGCTATAAAAAACTGACTTCGGACTGAACTGCCAGCACTCTCGTACTTAGTTCCTTTTCTAGAGAGCTGTGACCTTTAAGCTGTGATTAGAGAGACCGAAAGTGTTTAGAGAAAAATGCATCAAGTAATTGAAATAATTTGTTATCAACTTGGCCAACCAGCTCAAGGAAGTATTTATTATGTTCAAATAATAGTCATGCGGCTGCTATTAAATACTTTAGATTTGTAATATCTTATTTTCAAATGCCTCAACACTAAGCAACTGTATATATTATAGCTCAACAAACCCTTTATTCGCTTAATTTAGCTTCGTGTGAGTTTTCTAGCTGTTCAACAAACACAGCGCATTTCGAGTCATTGCCCGGAATCATATTGCGATTCAAGGTAATAATACTAACAAGAATTGGCCCTTAAACCTTTTTTGGGCACTTGGCCGAGTTCCTCCTGCTATTTGTGGTGTGCATTTTGGTGTCTTTCCGCAAATGGAGAGACCTATAGTTTTAGGAAATCTTTTTCATGCAGAAGTACACTCGCAGGCTTGCTATTGCCTGCAGAAGGGCACCCGCTATTAGAAAAAAACTGTTTCTGTCATTTGATACTCCATGCACGGGAACGGGTTTCAAATCCGAGCACTAAAAAATGAAAATAAAACTGCAAAATTTAAATCAAGGGTCCAACTAATTAAATCACCCTTCTGAAATATGAAAATAGCAATTTTCCTGATATTATTTGTTAATTGTGTATAAAAATCTTGCGACTAGGGGATCACATAACTAATGGGTACAAGTCTACATACACACACATACATAAACTCACCGTAATTATAATCCCGGTATGGCGGCTCTTGTCGTTGTTCACCGTTATATCGTCCTATTAACGTTTCCTCCTCATCGGGCACTTCATCTTCATACTCATCTTCATATAAAGCATCACCCTCTGGATCCAAACGCCAATAGAATTCAGCAATATCCAAATGATCCTTACAACGATCCGTAAGATGGGCGTAGTCGAGTGAACGCGAATGACGCAGCTGACGATTGTGAGGCCAATGACTTGGACCGAAAGCTGTGCTGTGGCAGCTTGTGGCCAAATCCAAGTGCGAGATGGACTTATTGTTGTGTCGCCAGCCGGAACCACGCGTCGGACATTTGTAGTCTTGTTGCAGCGAATGTTCAGCCAAACGAACGCGATCCACGTAGTTGTACGTAAGCTCTTTGGTTCTTCTGAGTGTTTGTGTATGCGACATAGAGAGTGAATGCGAGAGAGGGAGAAACGAGAAGAGAGGAAAAAATACGTATTATAAAAGGGCGGTGATTCACTTGCGCTGCTAATTGACTAACTAAAATGACTTGTGCGAGTAAAAGTGACCAATTTTTAATGCTAACGTATTATACATACATACATACATATGTACATACCTAACTATACAAGCCCAGTTTATAATATATCAGTAAATCTACCGACAGTACAGTTTATGAGCTCAAATTTAAATTGATTAGCTTTTTAATTGTGTACTTGATTTAGTCAGCATTTTAATGGAGGCAAAAATAAGCGTATTGGATTGAAAAACCTTGAACTTTTATACTCTTAAACACTTCCACGCTCTCGTACATACGTACTTACATAGGTATATGTAGAAATTATAGCAATAATTTATTAAAATAATGCAAACAGAATTGATGCGAATTATTGCGGTAAATTGATTTTGTGGTTTCGATGTAGTCTACGTCTATGTCTCCGTTTGTGCGAATGTGTGATTAAAATGCAGCTACCTCACTTGCTGCTCTACTTCTTAAACCATACAAGGAGGCGCAAAATGAATCATCCAATTTGGTTCTTGAATACATTTTTACTAAATAAAAGAAATGATTTTGAGTGATGGAAATCTTTTTGTTTTTAGCTTTACGCGCCTAATTGTAAACATGTTTGTATACTGCAGCTCTCTAGTTCAGAAGTGTCAAATATGATTGACATACGACATCACTTGCAAAAATTTTAAATCTTCCGTTAACGGGTTTGTGCCACCTTTTACAATAGCAATGGCAGCAAGTGAGATATTTGTATGTTAATTGGTAAACAAATATTGCCATACCTGTTATTTGAATGTATATATGTATGTGCACCTGTATGTCAAATACCACAATGCTCATTAATAATTTACTTTAAAAACAAATTAGCATTTAATTTATTTTGTGAATATTTTATATAATCTAAAATGTTTATACCCGGGCGTACTTGTACTGCTTGGTGTTTTAAATTTGCTCACATAACGGTGGTATGTAATAGACATATACGAGTATATATCAAAATGTTCAGAATGATGAGAGCAATCGACCTAGACATGTCTTCCTGCTCGTCCGTGCGAAAATTAATATATTTAAATAAAGCTTGGTACCTATACATATTACTCTCCAAGGAAGGTGGGTATTGAGAATGGGCGAAATTGGTCAATAAACACGCCCACCGCCCATATACTGTTAATTAAAACAAAAATAGTAAAAAAACTTGGTATCTCTGTCCCATATGAAGCAAAATCACCGAAATTTAGTGCAAATGAGGAACCCTAAAAGTAAATAAAACGCAAGTAAAACTTTGAAAAATAAGTCTGCCACGCCTACTTTTCAGAAAATGCCTGTATCTCGTTAACAACTTAATAGAACTCGCCTAAATTTAAGCCACCTATTACCGGCGCTTGGCTGAATCGACGCGAAGTTATTAGATCGGGTGAAGACCACACCCATCTTTTATAAAGGCTGATCGATTTAGAGGTATCGGATTTTAAATTGAAATAAAACAACCAAAATTCAAATTGAATGGGCAATCTTAATTATTTTTGTGTGGAACTATTCATGACATTTATTTTTTAAAGAAAATCCCTTTGAAATCTATGCCGCAATTGTGCCGTAATTCGGCCATCCGTAAATACCAATTTTGAATGACTCGCGACTCGCTGGAGGACTTCGGTCGGTATCTCGCCAATAACTGTAGTAATGTTGGCTTCCAATACCTCAATGGTTTATCCACAAAGCATTTAGACGTTACATACCTCAACGAACAAAAGTTCAAAGATATAATATCACACGATCTTGGTAACTAATCCACTGGTCGGAGACGTGAGATAATTTGCTCACCGAAACGAGGACACAGTAAATCCATTGTTTCATAGGCTGTATGGTAAATAGCGCCTTCTTGGTGGAACCAAATGTTGTGGAGTTCACGGGCTTCAATTTCCGGCATCAAAAAGTCGTTGATCATGTCGCGCTAGTGTTCGCCATTCACTGTTACATTGGCGTCAGCCTCGTCTTTGAAGAAATATGGATCGATGATTCCTGGAGCACATAGGCCGCAACAAAAGGTTGTTTTCATTGGATGTAATGCCTGTTCTTGATTGGCTTTGCGTTGCTCTTCAGCCCAAATACGGCAATTTTGCTTATTGACGTAGCCATTAAGCCAAAAATGGGTCTCATCGCTGAACATCGCTAAATTGGTCTGAGCGCGCGATGAATACTTTTCACAGAGCGTCGACTTTCGTAATACAATTGTACGATTTGTAAACGTTGTCTTTCCACGTCAGTCTTTCCATGATGATATGTCATTGAATACCGAAAAAAAGTTTGTGCTTGCTTTGACAGCAATCACGCGTGTTCTGTCGAAAAAACCGAAAAGTACCTCCTATCTGATCACCCTTTGTGTCAATACTAAATTTTCGTTCATCCGTCAAATGTTACAAGATATCACTGTCAATGAGTGCGTTTGCATAAAATTCGGTCCGGACCGAAATTAGGCTTCCTTATTTATTTTTGCATTGACATTATTTATGTGAGTATATCCGTATATACCCAATGATCATAAAGTACCAGGAATGTTTAAATGAAACAGAGTTAAATTTCAGGCAAATTTATTTTATCTCCTTCAAAATATGACCCGTCTGAAGCAACACACATGTGCCAATGTTTAACACAGTCCTGCATGCACCCCTGGTAGGCCGACGAAGGGATGGCCTTCAGATCTTACGTCGCATTCTCTTTGATCTCCTCTGATAACTTCAACTTGGGAAACAAAAAGATCTCGCACGGTGCGATGGCGCGTTGTCCTCATGCAAAATCCAAGAATTGTTTGCCCACATTTCCGACCGGCCAGGCAGGCACTAATGATCCGATGGCGCTAAAAAGTGACAGATGTGTGTCTTACAGTCAGACTAACATAAGAAAAAAATATGGGCCGGTTCCCAAATGCGCGGTTCGTTTAAATTAAACATTTCCGGTACTTTTTGAGCATAGGGTATATACATATATGTTTCTTCACAAGCACTAGCAGCAACTTACTCTTGTTAAAGGCTGTGATATTATTTCTCGAAGGGCTACATACATATATACAGCTGGGTTCAAAATAATAGGCGCGCGACCAATTGCCAAGTTTTAACTATTCGTTTGTATTTAATTTCTTTGATTTTTATTTTTATTTTTAGAAAAGTATAGTGCATTCCACAACAAAAACCAAACCCCAAATTTTGTGCAATGTTCACAAAAATGTAGGTAAGTTTCAAAAATTTGCCATAATAATTTTTAACTTTTTATTCAGAATTTTCATATGCACTTTTGCAGTCCACTCAATTTTAGTACAACAAAGTGTTAGTTTCCACAAATGGAGGAACCTACAGTTTCAAGCCGACTCCGAACGGCAGATATTTTTATGAGGAGCTTTTTCATGGCAGAAATACACTCGGAGGTTTGCCATTGCCTACCGAGGGGCGACCGCTATTAGAAAAATGTTTTTATTAATATTGGTGTTTCACCAAGATTCAAACCAACGTTCTCTCTGTGAATTCCGAATGGTAGTGACGCACCAACCCATTCGGCTACGGCGGCCGCTCGTGGAACAACATCAAGACGCACGCCACAAATAGGAGACGCACCCAAAAAGGGTGTACGCGCCAATGATATATATATAAAGTGTTAGTTTGTAGCCACTCAAAAATTGCGTTAATTTTTGCCTTTTTTGTTTTTTTTGCATACGGCGCTCAGAATTTTCTTTCATATAAAACACAAGTCCGCAAGATTTTATATGGAAAAAAATGCTCAACAATTCAGCTAAAGAAAAAGTACCAAAAATCAACTATAAATTTTAGGTACCTAAAACTTGCACCTTGTTTTTCGAATATTGACTGCGCTATAAAATTGGATAGGCAGAATGTTTTTAGAAATTCTACATAAACGTTGGAAATTTTGATATATTTCTTAAAAGTTTGTAAAATTTTTGTGAGTACAGAGTTTGGAGCTATGAGCTATAAATATTTCTCTTAAAATTCGATATACTTTACAAAAAATTACAAAAAAATTAAAACTTGGTTGCGCTTCTATTATTTTGAACTCAGTTGTGTTGTATGTGTAACCAAGCGAAGCAAGTCAGTTTCAGCTGATTGCTTGTTTCAAATGCAGTCTTTCAATGGAGGCAATTCCAATATTTACCCGCTGCACATACATTTGTAAATATATATACCTAATAACATACATACCTATATATGTACATATGTAAATAGAATAGAATAGAATTCTATTCCAGTTGGGAGCATCAAGTATAGTGATTTTTGTTTTTTGTTTTTGTTTTTTGAATCACTGGAGGGTACAATAAGTATGCATACATATGTTCAAATGCATCGTTATACAGAATTATAATACTCGTATAATTATAATTAAGGCTGGAAACATTGCTGTGTGTCTTATATTTTATCATACGAACCATTCGGTTACAAAGCGTATTTTAAGTTCAAGCTTCGTTCATTAATAATGTTCAGAAATGCTAAGTAGAAAATATAGAATTTACTATTATAAATTGAGTTCAATTTCGCTCAAGAATCATGTAAAGATAATTAAAACTCACTAAGAAAATGGTAGATCTATGAAAATTCAACTTTTTTCAAAATTGTGGATATTTACGGTCATTATAACAGACAGACGCGCAAAATTAAAAAATGAAACGAACAATTTGAGTTGTTGTTGTTGCATCAGTAATACAAGCCCCGTCAGTATAGGGTATATCACCGGTCGTCTTCATCTGGCGCAACTAAAGGTAGGCCCAGGAAACATGCTTGTGTCCAAAGGGAGAGGGGTGTTAGATGAGTGAGTTTGATGGGGCACGTGAAAAGGTGGTTAGTGTCGGGCGGGGTGCTTTCTTACGCCGGACATATGTTTGGTATGTCGGGGTCAATTCTGGATAAGTAGAAATTTAACCTGCTACAATATCCAGAACGTGCCAGTGTTACGCATGTCTCATGGGGAAGCTGGAGCTCTCATCTGCTGTAGGTGGTGGTTGGACTTCGATTACGGCATTCGGTGGAGGGGAGCTTAAGAAGGTGGTAACAGTCTCCCGGTGAATGTCGTTTAATGTCTGTCTAAACACTGTCTGATCCAGTAGATGTCTGTTAGTTTTGTTCTGGATCTCGTCGGCGTAGTTTAGTAGGTGTCTCCTGACGTGCCTGGGAGGCGGCTCTGGCTCAAGCAGGTGTTTGCAAGGGTGAAACCTGCGGTAGCAGCCTAACAGGAACTGCTTGCTGAGCAGTTGTTTGTGCTCCATTACACGGAGCATCTGTGCCTCATTGTAAAGGTGTTGAATGGGGGACTACAGGAGGCGACCGGTCGCTGTCCGAATGGCAGTGTTTTGGCATGTCTGAAGCCTTATCCCCTGTGTGTCACTAGTTCCAGGCGACCAGACAGGCGCAGCATAGTTTAGAACCGGTCGGCCAATTGCCTTAAATGTTGATAGCAACAATTCTTTGTCTTTGCCCCAAGTGCTGCCGGCAAGCGATTTGAGGACCTTGTTGCGGTTTTGGACTTAAGTGACAATTGCGGTTGTATGCGCAGAGAGGGAGAGCAAACTGTCGAATGTTACACCCAAACTTTTGGGATTGCTTACAGTCGGAATTGGTGTGTCATTGACTTTTACCTTGAGAGGCAGTTTGAACTCCTTTGCCCAGTTTGACCACCCCAGCTGCCATGGGAATGGAACAATTTGAGTTGGCTGGTTCTCTACAAGATATAAAATCACCAAAGAACATTCATTCCAACCGTTCAAATGAAGATATGGTAATTCGGAAAAGAATCTAAGAATATAAACATTTGTCAACTGAATGGCTTTCACAGCATATAGAGATATGTGACCAAAGTTTGTTTTGTGAACCTGAGAGACACTGTTATCACAAGAGTTGATGCCAACGTAATAAAATTAAACAAGCTTTTAAGTTTTGCGATTTAAAGTGTGTGGTTAAACGTTTTGAAAGGTCAAGTAAATTAAGAAAAGTCACGTAATTTTTGTCAATATTAAATCTACTGTCGTCTGAAACTTTTAAGAGTTCCATAGCTCAGCACCTATTCAATCTTAGCCCCGATTGCAAAACAAAATTTGCAATATTACAATAGGTCGATAGTTGCCATTCGATTGCTGTATCGGAATAATTTTTGCTCTCTTCCAAGAGTTACGAAAAATTTACTTGGACAAGATAATATTTACAGCCCAAGTACTATATATTTACGCTCAATAGCTTTTATTTTTGTGGAAATACAACCTTACACATATAGGAAGCAGTAAGCGGTAATTGAGGGCAGCGAAATAAACGTTTGTTAAATCCTTCGACTCCCCACGAATTTTTCTGTAATTCTGTTAACTTAAAGTCTTTTGCGATTAGCATCATATGAAACCTTTTTCCCAATTCAATATAAAAGTTGTCGAAAAGGGCTATGGAATGATCCCTATGTGGCAATTGAACTTCTCATCTCGTCATTGATCAACTTGTCTTTCTTTTCGGAAAACATTTGTCTTTTATTCCCGATTTTATAAAATTTTTTTATGGGCATTAGTAGAGCCGGGGTTGTCACTAATCAAGTCCAGCTTTGCTCCAATCAACTTTCTGCAAGCTTTCTTGAGAGCAAATAATTCCTCAATACATGGCGCCTTATCTAACGTTTAAAACTTAATTTATCTAAATGAAGTTTTTATAAAAAAAGCGTATGGAACATTTTTCAACGAATTTTTTTTTTATTTGAAAGAGTAAATATCTTTCTGTCAACCCAATATTTCAGTGCATTCTCTCAGGTGTCGGCGACTGGCAACTTCGATTCCATGTTTCAATGCTTTAATCGTCTGTGATTTCTCACACTTCGGGTTTCAATATTCGATGTTAATGTTTCTCAACTTTTTTTAAGCACAAAATGCCCCATTTTGTAAATATCCAACCATAAACTAAATTTCTGACACACCACGAATCTTGGTTTAGCTGTCGAAGTACAAAAAAAATCTATAATTCGAGTTCTAAAACATAAACGCTACTTTTCTCCCTTTGCTGCCCCAAAAAATGTTCCCATTCCAATCGAAAATTATTATTAATTTTCGCAAGCAATAAAATATACAGTTCTCCTAAGATCAACCTTCACTGATGTGCAAATGATCGAAATGTTCCGGTCACCACCTCCAGGTGACGCTCTAATTCAGTTGATTTGCTTTGACATGGAGGCTTCAGAAGAGACATTTGATCCATCGAGGCTGACAAACGTAGTAACAGGACGTCGACATCAAAAACTCATGAAAATATCAATAAGCGCAAATTAAACATCAGAGAGCTGGCAGAGGTCTTGAAAATTCCTTATGGATCTGTTTGGGATATTGCGCCGTGTTGCTGAATTCCATGCAAAAAAAGGGCCGCGTTGGCACCGTCAAAGACATGATTTGCGACTCAATATTCAGCAAACGCATCATTGCTGGATTCGAGCAATGGGCTTATGTGTACGACTATCCAGACATCAGACGAATGAGTGAAGAGCTCCGAGTGAGCCAAAACCAAAAGAACCACACCGTTTTCAGTCACAATGAATTTTTGCCAGAAGATCAGATAGTTAGTAAGGACTATAATTTTGAATTTAGGACCAAGATCGAAACGAAAGCCATCCAACAGCCATCGATCGAATTCACCGGATATGGCTCGATGTGATTTTTTCTTTGATTGATCGAGTCAAGAAAGTGATGGAAAAATCGGCTCTGATGGCTATACCAAAAATATAGTTCCAGAAATGTTTGGGGAGCTGGATAAAATGTTAGCATTAGTGCATTGCAGTTGATGGGGAGTACTTTGAAGGCTATAATGTAACTTTTGAAGAATAGAAGTGTTTTAAATTTTTGAAAATATTCCGGGAACTGCTGATATTTTTGGCCCTTCAACAAGAGATTTGACTGAAAAAAGTGTTCACTCCTGCAATTACATCCATTTGATACACTTTTAAACCGTTTACGTCAAGAAAAATTAAAAACATGTAAAATGAAGTGCTAACAGAGTTGACAATTAAAAATTTGCACGTTTGTTAACTCATTTGAAAGTAATAAAATCCATGTAACTACAAACCGGATTATCGCATTAAAATTTCAATTAATCTAGCAACACACGAGCGATACATACATACGTACAGACACATGTCTGTCCGTCCGCAATTAGTTAGAAGCGTAGTATGGAGCGGCGAAAGTAAAAGAAAGTGTCAATGTATGTATACTAATGGCTCTACGAAAGCATATGTAGTTGTACGCAATAAAACTTCAGCGTTGAAGGCGAGTAAAACCAGTTTGCACGTGCCAAAAATAAGTTACATACATACAAATTAATAAAAGTTTATGAAGATGTGTAAAAATTACTACTGTCACATTAAATGAGCCAGTGTTTTATGAGGAAATGCAAGTACAATGTGCAACAAAATATTTTCCCATGCTGGTCGAGTAGATTTCAGAAAAAATAAATTTAGCAGTGCTTCACCAAACGTATTCCTGTATAATATTTCAGCCCATAAACTCTGTGACGAAAGCGTCGCTTTAACTCATTTTTAAGTGTCTTTTCAATTTAAGGACCGAAGTGTTATACAGCCCGATTATGCGTACATTTTTTCACAGTGCCCAAGTCTAAGTTTGTTCGGTAGCGAACTCCAATAATAGTTTCGCTTGGTTTCAATAAGTAGAGCTTCGTATGCAACGCCTTGGTGGTCCCACCAAATAAGCAGCGCTATTCCCACTACACGTCATGCAAATCTGCCATTATTCGAAACAATGTTGGACGTGTTGCGAATAAAGCGGATGACCTAACACTGGAATGCTGTACTTGGCTAGAAACTTCTTGACAGGCAATGCGGAATTATACATTGTGAATTAGAGTCGGTTTTTCCGTATTCTTTTATGGCTTTTAGTTATAATTTGATTTTAGTAGGTTGGTTTGACCTTCCGCCTCATTATTAATATTGCTGTCGTCATATAGTCTCACCTCTTTACCTCTTTATTTTCCCATGTAACAGCTTTTTGCTATAAGTATTCTCGGTACGATATTCCAGTTCAATTTTGTTTCTGGTGCTAGTGCTAGTGGCCTGCTAAATATACTATTTGACTTTACCAAATTTATAACTGCGGACAAGTAGGTAGGTGAAATGATTGAAATACCAGTCTGGCACTCCCCAAGTAGCACTAAAGTGTCGTTTGGATATTATTATGAGACCTCCAACAGGTCAGACAGCCAAAGTTGATTGTGTAATGGAGAATATTCATGAGATTTAGATTGGCGCACTGCCGTAGACTCTCGAAGAAAAGAGCATCCAGTGACCTTAATCGCCTAGCTGCCAAACCCGGGCATTTATCGAGAAAGTGCTCAACAGTCTTCTTCTCTGAAAGGCCTCCAAGCTCCTGCAAGTGTTATTAAATGATAAATCTAGCATTTCTGCGTGTGTGCCGATCGTCCAACGACCGGACGCCTACGTCAACACTAGCTACGAGTTTGGATATTAAATGGCGTAGAGTCCTCAGAACTGTCAGAGTCCTACGTCTATTACACAGGAGCCAAAGTGTTTTCGAAATAGTACACGAAGAAATGGAGATCCATCTTCCATGTGCTTTTCTGAGAAATAAGTTGTGCGATTCTTCTTTAGCAACAGTCAAGGAGGTGCAAATGTCTGGGTAGGAGACCTCCTAGGACACCAATTCAGTCGAGATCTTCCTGGCAAGCTCATCAATAAGTTCACTTCCATATCGTTCTTATGCTCTGGAACCAAGATCAGAGAAATGTTACCTGCATACCCAAGAAATTTGACCTCTTCTCCATTCATGAATTGACTAGTTTAGAACTCCACCATGCCGTCGTCTGAGTCTTGATCGCGGATCGACTAACGGAAAACATATTAATCGCTTCCGCGTTCTCTAAGCATTTTGCATGCCTGCTGGATCGCAAGGACTTCTGCTTGAAAAACACTAGTAGTACTCGGAATTGTGAAGGAAAAGGATGAATTGGCTGATTTAGAGAAAACTCCTGCTCCGACTCCCGATTCCATCTTGGAGCCGTCATTGAAGATAGCGGTGCCAGCAACGGTGCTGACGAGTTAGACGCACGAAATATTTTTTGTTTTAATTGCTAGGAGGCTGTTTTTCATATTTTCATCTGCATAATTTAATTCTAGCCATTTTCACCAATTTCCCTTTTCTCATTTAATTTTTCTACACCCTACCAATATAATATTTTAGTTGCAGTAAATCAGATTTTCCAGCATAACAACAACCTGCTGATAAGAAATTAAGGCTCCGTTTCCGTCCATCAACATTTTTCTACTCTTCTACTCTCTTTCTCAAAAAGTCATTTGATTCCTGCTTTTTCTCCACAAGGAGAGCTTCTTAGGCTTTAAAAACCCTTCTATTCCTTGCAATGGCACGACAGTAAAGTGCAAGCAAAAAATATTGCGTAAAATTGATTAAAAATGGTTTTAAAGAGAGAAATACATTTTCACAAACGAACTCTAATATCTTATAAGAGAAAATTCAACACAATTCTAAATTTTTAAATGCTCGCATAATCCAATAAAAAAACGCTGTGTGCTTAAAATTTGATTCCTTTACTTTTTCGCTCAAATCATGTTAACGAATAAATATACGAAGAATTTTGCGATCATAGTGTAACTATACTCGCACATATTATATTATAGATATACCTTTCATGGTTTCTTAACTAATTAATCTCGTGGCACAACTTCGCACAGCTTCCTTCCATGCGCTTCTTAAATACTCGTTGCACTGCAGCTACTATTAAGAAGAACGCAGCTTTTGTCACACTTTTTATATTACACATACACTTGAGGGGGAGGCCCTTTGTTCCACCTAGGAACCACGGGAAAATATACATACATATGTACAGGGTAGTCGTGTAATGTTTTTTTTAGCCATATGCTATTTGGTTAAAGACAGCTCCTTTTCCCTGGAAATCTTAACAGAAAATCAGGATCATATCTGCTCGGAGCGAAATGAATCGTTCTACGCTTGAAAATCATTGCCAACTTATTTCCAAAGTTGTGTCGCCCAAACAATGCTTTTATTGCAAACAAGTCAAAATCATATTTTCTGATGTAGCGTATTTTCATCTGGATGGCTACGTTAATAAGTGAAATTGACAAATCTGAGAATCGGAAAACCCGCACGTGATCGTCGAGCATCCAATGCATCCTCAGAGAGTTAAAGTGGGTTGGTGTGGATTTTAGAGCAGTGGCATCATTGATCTATATCGGTCAATGGTAAATGCTACAGAAGGCTTACAGACGTTTTTCTTCGTAGCCAGGAGTTGATGGCATAGGCTTGGACGATATTTGCTTTAAGCAGGATGCTCCGACATATCACACATCTCATACCACATTCGAGCCTTTCCGCGCAAAGTTTGGGCATCAAGCTATCAGCCCTCTCAGCGATGCCAATTGGCCACCTTGGAGTTACGCCACAGTGACTAGACTTTTTTTGTGGTACGCCCTTGCTATGTGAATAATCCGTTAACTTTAAACGAATATCGAGCAAGCCATTCGTGAGAGAGAGCCAAAAACCGTCCCCAAGGTCTTGAAAGACTGAGTTAACAAGGTACGCTTCTACTAAGTCAGCCGAGGTAATCGCATGGCAATAGAGTCGTGTTCCATAAATAAGGGGAATATTTGTTCTTTTGAAAAGCTAATAATACTACCTTGATAGAAAAGTTGCCGTAATATACGAGAACTCGGAAAATTTTAAATACAAGTATATTCCTTAAAAGTGATATTACCACCTTCAAAGTACACTCCATCAACTGCTATACACTTATGCTAACATTTTATCCAGCTCCCCAAACATTTCTGGAACTCTATTTTTGGTATAGCCATCAGAGCCGGGTTGGATTTTTCCATTTCTGCTTTTCGGTTGGTAAATCCGTTCCACGTAGTGTTTTTTTTTCACTTGATCAAACAGAAAAAAATCGCAGTAAGCCGTATGAGGTGAATTCGAAGGCTTTTAGGTAGCATTCGTTTCGTTCTTGGTCAAAAATTCATGCATAATGATGTGACTGTGCGACGATGCATCATCAACATGCAAAATCAACGAGTTGTTTTCCCACAAATCATTTCTTTTTTAGGGAATTGCTTCACGTAAACGGCTCGTAACGCCCCAATAATAGTCCTTATTAACTGTTTTTCTTGTAATCCATTAAACCATAAAAACCGCAAGCAGTGTTGAAAATGAGGTGGATTTTTTGGTCTTTATTCATTCAGAGCTCTTTACTCACTCGTCTTATGTCTGGTTTGCTTTTTCTCGTTTCCAGTAATGATGCGTCTGACGAATGTTGTGTCGTTTTCAGCCTTGGAAATCATGTATTTGGTGACATCAACGCGATCCTTTTTTTTTGCATTAAATTCAGCTAATTTCGAACCAACTTTGCAGCAAAACGGCGCAAACCCAAATCATTAACTACAATGTTCTGAACGGATCCATAAGTAATGTTCAAGCCCTCTGCCACTTTTGTTTAATTTTATTAATGTTTTCATTAGTTTTCGATGCCGATAGCCTCCCACTATGTTCGATCATCCTCGCTGGACTGACGATCTCTTCTGAAGCGTTCATGCCTTCAGTATCATTACCTAAACAATTTCTCAACATTTCTAAGGTTTTCGCAACATTAAATCAAATTTTTAACGGTAAATTTAATACAAGTTCGTTGTTGCAAATTGAAATCCATTTTTAAAACTATAAGAAATCGAAAACACGCGCAGAGGTAAATTTAGCGAAGACGTTGTAACTTTTCACAAATATCAACCAATGGCTATACAATTTTGGTAGGAATGTTAATCACAGATTTTGCAACCTAACAAAAAATAAAAAACAGAACTCAAATCAGTTGACTTAGAGCGTCACCTGGCGGTTGTTCCGGGAACTTTTTGAACAAGGTGCTATATCGGAAAAAGTTGATTTATGTT
>JAYXIM010042918.1:0-34312 GCA_037575425.1 Anastrepha fraterculus
GGTTGCATTTTCCAAAAGAAAATTTTATTTTATTTGTTTGATAGATATTTTGTATGGATATAGAGAAGGAGGTAAATGGAATCGCAATAGAATTGATCAAGTTAATACACCATAACCTAACATAACATAACATAACATAACATAACATAACATAACATAACATAACATAACATAACATAACATAACATAACATAACATAACATAACATAACATAACATAACATAACATAACATAACATAACGTAACATAACATAACATAACATAACATAACATAACATAACATAACATAACATAACATAACATAACATAACATAACATAACATAACATAACATAACATAACATAACATAACATAACATAACATAACATAACATAACATAACATAACATAACATAACATAACATAACATAACATAACATAACATAACATAACATAACATAACATAACATAACATAACATAACATAACATAACATAACATAACATAACATAACATAACATAACATAACATAACATAACATAACATAACATAACATAACATAACATAACATAACATAACATAACATAACATAACATAACATAACATAACATAACATAACATAACATAACATAACATAACATAACATAACATAACATAACATAACATAACATAACATAACATAACATAACATAACATAACATAACATAACATAACATAACATAACATAACATAACATAACATAACATAACATAACATAACATAACATAACATAACATAACATAACATAACATAACATAACATAACATAACATAACATAACATAACATAACATAACATAACATAACATAACATAACATAACATAACATAACATAACATAACATAACATAACATAACATAACATAACATAACATAACATAACATAACATAACATAACATAACATAACGTAACATGCAGTTCAAGCAAGGTAACGCCGCATGAGCAAGATAACGACACATTTTTTGGCGCGTTCAGCCGGCTACATCGAATTATAATACGTTATCACATCAAAAAAAAAGCTGAGAAAAGGTGCATTATTTTTGATGAAAAATATAAATCAGAAAAATTAAAGAATATTTCTGATCAAAACAATAAAACTCAAAAAACAAAAGGGTAAAGTAAAACAAAAATAAAACTCAAAAAAGTTTTATTTTTAATTAAAAATATTTAAATCCATATTTAATTTTATTTTTGAGCGTTCAATTAAAAAACGAAATGTGAGCCTGAATAAAATTTTTTTATTTAATTATGTTTTTTATAGACGTCGCTCAAAATTTTTTAAATTGTAAATGCTTCAAAAAGAGCATCAAATATACACATACAAATGCTCGGGACAATACCAGGATATTTGGAAAATTTAGATTTTCTTCAATGAAAATTTGAAAATAATGATTCTTTTCGCAACGCGGCATATTGGCCCGAAAATTTACCAAATTTACATTTCAAGCCAAAGTCAATGGTGTACCTTCCTCAATGCACCGCCTTGAAAACGGTATACCCCAAGGCTCTACCCTCTCAGTGGTACTCTTTATTATAGCTTTCGAGGAAATAAATAAAATTGCCTCCAAACAAAAAAGTTTAGACTTCCGGATATATGCTGACGATGCTTTTTTTACACAAAAGTCAAAGACATCAATAAAGTACAATCAATATTCGAAAAGCTACTTAACGATATTAGCTCCTGGAGCAAACATTCAGGAGCAATTTTATCTTACAGCAAATGCAAGTCACTGCATATCTGCCGGAAAAAACGATGTCCACAAATACAAACTAATCATCAAAATACAAATATAGCTGAGGTGAATGCGCTGTAGATACTTGGTATTGTATTCGACAACAAATACACTTTTAGAGAACATTGTCTATATCTCAGGAATAGTCTTACTAGCCGGCTTAACATCATCAAATACCCCTCAATAACATAACCAGAGCTTTATTAGTATCAAAAATATACTATGGACTACCTATTTATGGAAATGGCGCAATCTTCAACCTAAAATTACTAAACAAGCCTTACCATACCGCAGTTTGTAGAAGTCTTAACGCCTTTCCAATATCTCCTATTAAGTGCATACTTTCCGAGGCTGGCCTACCCTCTATCCCTTATAGATACAGAAGTCGCAATTTTAGGCTAATACCGAAGCTTTTGACCACCACCAATAGACTTCTTTTTAATACCTTGAAGACTGCTTCCAAGCACAAACGAACATACAAGATAAAGTCCGCTTTACGAGAGTGCATTTCATCACTGTATAACCTGGGAATTCAAATGCCAAAAAACAGCGCTTAAATTGTGTCAACAGGCCCCCTGGACTTTCTCCCGCACCTCAATAAACTCTGACCTCTACAAGTTCTATAAAAATAACACTCCCTCCAAACTGTTCAAACAACTGTTCGGCGAACTAGGCAACTCATATATTTACATACGGGTCTAAATCCGGCAATAGCACAACTTTCGTTGTAGTACCCAATAATGGTGCACTGATAACAGGAGGCTTGTTACCAAGTTATTGCTCAATATTTTCATCCGAAGCAACCGCTATCCTTAAAGCAATAAAACTTTGCGTCGAAATCGAAAGGTAAATTTGCTACTGTTATTGGTAGCTTTTCGGTAATAAATACAAGAGCTATCCAACATTTACGGTAGTAGTCAAATTCTCTCCCAAATACGGGATTACTTAATAAAAAATGGAAACAAAGTACGTATCGTCTGGATACCAAGTCACAAAGGCATTCTGGGAAATGAGTCGGTAGATCTAGCGGTCAAATACATGCACCAATTCCCAGTCTTCTATTTACTCCACTTGTCTAGGTCTAAAGACCTTCAAGCTTACATAAACAGCAATCTCCTTCGACAAAAATATGTATCGTGGACGCAATTCAGGCACCCGTATATAGCTTTTAACCCAGAGTGTGAAAAAGCAATATATGCATCCTCATTCCACAAGGAATCAAATTTCTGTATTCGTGCGTTTAAGGATCGGTCACTCCAGGCTAACCCATGAGCACCTTTTTCTATCCACGTCTCCTCCCACATGTCTTTTCTGTAACGATCAACTTAACCTTATACACATTATAGACATCTGTACAAATTTAAATACTAAACGTATACCTATTTTGGTTCCAAAAACCCCTCCGAACTTTTGAAAAATACCGCAACAGAGAATGTCATTTAAATATATAACTTTATTAAGGCAATCGGCCTAATTGAAAACTTGTAAAATTGTCATTTATGCTATACCTTAAAACTTAAACATAATCTCATAATTATCAAGCACCGAAGGCCCAAGCAGCTAGTGTGCTCTTTTTTTAAGCTAGTGTAATATTTTATATTATTCTAATAAATAATAATAATAATAATAATAATACTTTTCGGACGCTGCTTCCTTTCCTCAGCAGCTGACATAATAAAGCTGCTCTATAAGCATCAATCTCCATAAAATGCATGCTCTTCCTCCATGCATAAAATGCAAGAAAAAAGAACAAAAATCGTTGCAAATCCAACCAATAACCCACAGGAAAAATTAATGGCATTGAACAAAATAAGCAATAAAAATATTTAGTTTTAATAAAAATGCAGCAGCCATTAGCCAATGGCCACTATTAGCAAATATGTAATACATGTACGAATATATAATAAAATCTTAACTGTAACCAGTTTTTTTTAAATTAGCAGGCAGATATAAAGCAGTTGATGGCTTGAGTTGGTTTGCTTTTTCTGTTGAATTGCAAAATTTCATCAATTTTAAGTTGGCTCCGCTGCGACAGAAATGAATATGTAAAATCAATAAATAAAATTAAATTAAGCCATAAAGTGGCTTATGTATTTGTCGCTTCAGTGATTTGCCATAACAAAGTGCAAGTAATGTAGATTACATAAATAGTTAAAAGCAATCATTTATCAAAAAACTGTTCATTGAAATATTCATTGAACTCATTGGCCTTTCGCTGCTTGTGCACTGAGACCTTGTCTGCAGGCGCAGAGGAATACAAAACAATTTGCATGTATGTACATACATATAACAAAATAAAAAAATGTCAAAATATATTTCATATTAGGGTAGTGCACAATTAAGTGCAAATAGCCTGGGCATCAAAAATAAAATATTTATATTCGGCATAAAATATGGCAAATGCCCCGGTGCCGGATAATTTGCACTTATTTTTGAACTGCAACTTTTTTTAATATAACCAACTCACACTATAAAGTTGTCGCTTCAGCATAGTGTGCACAACGAAGGTTTTAACAGACTTGCAGAATCGAAGCAGACTTGGTCAAAAAGGGTATTTTAAATGTGACACTGAAGATATCTGTGGTGAATAATTCCTAATCGGTGAAAAATAGATTTGTAAAAAACTTTAATTTGTTTTGTTTACTTGGTCCAAATTGTTGTAATAAAATAACATTATAAACAAAATAAAAAATATATAGTAATATTTTATTTGAATACCATCGCTTCAGATTTTTTTCTTATTTTTCTCATTCATTGCTGTGACTGTGCTCCGTAATCGCTGAAAGTCCAATCACAGCGAACCAGTGCAAAATAAATCAAACGTCTCTTTGTACGTTTTGTAAATGCACGTAAAATACGAGTACGTATGCGAGCGCTTCGCTTAAGCAGTATTTTGCACAGATTTTTCACTTTTTGCTGTACGTATTTGAATATACAACTCGAAGAGTTGGTGGAATTTCACTATGAAACTTTCAGCGACTACTAAGCATAGTCGCATCTTTTAATGAAAAACAGAAAGAAGTTTTGTTTTTTTCCCAAATGATAAAATGATAGTATTTTCGCAAAACTTTATAACAAAAAAAAAAATAATTTTTTCACCAAACAAATTTTTTTAAACATATGTATTTCTAAAAAAAAATATTAAAAGATTAAAAATAAAAAAATATTTCTAAACGAAAATATTTTCCATAAAAAATTAAAAAAGTAAATAAATGTCGAAATATATCTAAAAATAAATTTTTTTCTAATAATTTGTTCATAAATTTTTTTTATTTTGCTTATTTTTTCTAAAAATTTTCTTAAAAATTTTTTTTCTAGTTTTTCCCAAAAAAATATTTTTTTTTGAACAATTTGCTTACACATTTTTTTTCAATTTTGTTCCACAAAAAATTTTTTTCTAAAAACTTATTTATATAAATTTTTTTTCCTAGGTTTTCCCAAAAAAATATTTTTCTAAAAAAAAATATTAAAAATAATAAGAAATATTCCTAAAACTAAACTTTTAACATAAAAATTTTAACAAGGTACATAAATGTCATAATATTTTTAAAAAAATATTTTTTTTTCTAAAACATTAAAAAAGTGTATATAACTGTCAAAATAATAAAAAATTTATATAATATTTCTAAAAAAATTATTTCTTAAAAAATATTTCTATTTTTTCGTAAAAAAAAAATAATGTATATAAATGTCGAAAAGAACTCAAAATAAATGAAATGAAAAACCAAAAATCTGAGAGGGTCTTTTTTTAAATGAAATAATTCGAAATAAGCTTTCTTCGCAAAATGTTTAACAAAAAAAAACAAAAAAATGTCCCTAAAAAAATTTGTGTTTTTTAATATATTTCTTAAAAAAAATATTTAAAAAATATATATATTTATAAAAAATATTAAAATATTAAAAACAATAAAAAATATCTATAACAAAAATATTTTATTTTCTAAAAATCTAAAATTCTAAAACAAAATAAATAAAAAAAATATTTTTCTAAAAAACATATTAAAAAAATAAAAAATATTTCTAAAGCAAACTATTTCTCATAAAAATTTAAAAAATGTATATAAATGTCAAAATATTTCTAAAAAAGCAAACTTTTTTTCATAAAAATTTAAAAAAAGTACTAAATGTTTTTCTCCTGAGAAATTTAAAAACGTGTATATTAAGTCAAAATACTAAAAAATATTTCTAAAAAATATTTCTACTTTTCCCCAAAAAATGGAAAAAAATGTATGTAAAACAAAAAATAGTTTAAAAAAATATATTAAAAAAAAAGAAAAAAAAATATTAAAAAAAAAATATTTTTTCCCCAAAAAAAATTTGTGTTTTTGAATATATTTCTAAAAAAATATTTATTAAAAGTATACATATTTAAAAAAGAAGATATTGAAATATTGATAAAAAAGAGTTTATAAATGATTTAGATAACTATCTTTTAAAAAATAAAAAATTAAAAAATCATTTTATTATTGGGGACATAAATATTGATATTAGCCAAAAAAATGTATTACTAAGCAATAAAGACAATTTAGAACCCCTCGATCTATATATAAATTCTATGTACGCTAATGAATTTAAGCCATATGTTAACGGTATAACAAGAGCAAACAAGAACGGGGGCACTTGCATAGATCATATTTTCGGCAAAATCAGTAAAAAAGTAAATGATATCTCAACCATCATATATAAAAACAATATTTCAGATCATTATTGCACTTTTCTTACTATTGGTTTAAAAATAAAAAATATTTCTATTAATAAAGTAACCACAAACGTTTTAAATTATGAAAAACTTTATAAAATAGCTAAAAAAATTGATTGGAATCTATTTGATTATATGAATGATGCAAATGAAATGACTAATCTATTTATTGAAAATATACAATATATCATGCACAGAGCAACCAATGTTAAAAGAAAAAAAAATAATACTAATAATAATATTAAAAGAAGTAAATGGATAACGCAAGGTCTAGTTATTTCATGCAATACAAAAGAAATGCTCTACAATTTTTGGAGAAAAAACCCTAATGATGAAAAAAGTCATACATTATACGTAAAATATAATAAATTATTAAATAAACTACTAAAAATTGCAAAATATAATTATGAAAGAAATTGCTTAAACAATCTAAAATCTAATAAGCAATTTTGGAATTATATAAATAATAAAATAAACTCTAATAAAAAGAAAAATAAAAAAAGCTCAATTGATTACTTACTCATAAGAAATGAAAAAGTAACAGAAAAAAAAGATATAGCTGATAAGTTTAATACTTACTTTAATAGTGTAGGCACAGAAATGGCAAATAAAATCAAATATACAGGTGAAAAATGTGGTAAAAAAAGGGTCTTGATTAAAAATTCAATATTTTTATTTCCTACTCATCCAGATGAAATAAAAAAAATAATAAAATTATTAAAAAATGATACAGCAGCCGGAATAGATGAAATTCCAACAAGCGTATTAAAAAAACTAAGTAATTTCATTATAAAACCTCTAGCTAGCATTATCAATATATGCTTAGAAACAGGAGTTTGTCCTGATCATTGTAAAAAAGCAATTATAATACCAGTTCACAAAGCTAAAGAAAAGTATTTTGAATTTAATTATAGGCCAATATCATTAATTTCTAATGTAGCAAAAATATTTGAAAAAGTAGTGCATAAAAGATTACTTTCCTTTCTTAACAAATATAACGTGTTAAATAAAAATCAATATGGCTTTCGCCAAGGAAAATCAACAAAAGATGCATTAGCTCATTTTGCTGAATATATATATAAAAATCTTGATAATAGTAAACCAATTATTGCAATATTTTTAGATTTAGCAAAGGCTTTTGACACGGTTGACCACAAAATTCTAATACAAAAATTAAGCGATATTGGTATCCGTGGAATCGCCTTGAATCTTATAAAGAATTATCTTACTGGCAGAACACAATGTGTAAAGGTAGATGGTATTGTTAGTAGTGAAATGATTGTGGATATTGGAGTCCCTCAGGGGACAGTATTAGGACCTTTATTATTTTTGATATACATAAATGAAATATATAGTGCTGTACAATTTAGCCAAAAAAACCCTCACAATATAATATCGTATGCTGACGATACAACCATTCTTATAAGTGGCGATACTTGGGAGGATGCTGAATTAAATGCAAATTTAATTACAAATAAAATATTTACTTGGATGTGTCAAAACAAGTTATCTGTGAATATTAATAAAACGGTATTTCTAACTTTTGGAGTTTATAAAGATTCTGTACCTGCAAATATTAATATATTTATGCATAATCATGATTCTAAGAGTAAATGTAACTGTATTCCAATAACACGGGTTGAAAGCACTAAATATCTTGGCATTTTAATCGATTACAAGTTAAAATGGGATCTTCAAATTAATTATTTAATAAAGCGAAATAGATATTTAATCTTTGTTTTTGCCAAATTAAAATATATATTAAACAAAGAACAACTATTAACTATTTATTATGCCCTATTTGAGTCAGTCACCTCTTACGGTATCGTTGCTTGGGGAGGTGCGTACAAATCTGAACTAAATAGGATTGAATTAGTACAAAATAAAATATTAAAAATAATATTTAAGAGCAAACAAAACTCAATAACAGATAATTCCTTAAAGATTAACAACATTCTTTCGATAAAAAAGTTGTTCTACTTTACAGCTTTAATACAAAATTACAATAACTTAAAGAATTCTTTTCTATCAAGGATAATAAATACTAGAAATAGACAAATTGAGCACATAAAATGTAAATTACGTATTGGTTCAAAATGTTACATAAACCATAGCATTAAAATATTTAATCAGCTTCCAAAGAGGTTAAAAGCCTATGATGTAATTAACGACAAAAATAAAAAAGATATAAAAATCTGGTTAACAAAAACTAATTTACACCTATGATATTTGTTAATATCGCGCTATTTCATTGTAAAATAAAAAAAGAAAATTATTTTATGTTCTTCATAGAACCGATAGATATAAGCAAGTTTGTTGTTAGTTAGTTAGTAAGTCAAATGTATGTTACGTATGTTACATACAAAACTTATTTTGTTAAATGTTATATTTAGTTTGTAAGATTGTCATTATAAATACTACTAGCCTACGAACAGACTTTTAATAGTCTCTGTAGGACTTACAGTTTATTGTAAATTATAATGTATTATTATACTAGTAATAAAATAAATTCAAATAAATTCAAATTCAAATATTTATTTTCTAAAATTCCAAAAAATAAAAGTAAATTATTATTCTAAAAAAATGATATTAAAGTTTTAAAAATAATAATGAATATTTCTAAAGAAATATTATTCATAAAAATTTAAAAAAAGTATTGAAATGTGAAAATATTTCTAAAAAAAGTTTTTTTTTCCTAAAAAATTAAAAACATAGGTGTTAAATTAATAAAAAATATTTCCAAAAAATTATTTTTCTCTATCAAAATATTTCTAAAAACAATATTTACCTAAAAAATAATAAAATATATATTTTTTTTCATTTCAAGCCAAAATACACTAATATTTCCGAAACAATGCCAATAGCTCCTGACTTGAAACTTCTCTGCCTTGCCCACCAGTATTACGTGGAAGAAAGTTAGCTAATAGATTTGAATGCACGTGGCAAAAGATCTATAACAAAGTGAAATTTGAAAATACGAGTATTTTACTTAGCCCCAGCATCCCTCACAAACTCAAAATTTGCTGCATATTTGGACAATCTCTATAGTTACAACTTTCACTTCTGTGTCATTTAATTTTTAGCAACTTTTGCGCCAATTCTATAACACAAAACCAGAGAAATCATGAAGATGGCACACACACATATACGTTTATTGACACATTTCACATACTCAATGCCACCTACAGAAAAAAATTAACATTTATGTTCTTCCTCTACGACTTGTTCTAATTTTCAACACTGATTTGCATACAGCGAATATATAAAAAGAAATTAGGTCTGTTTACCATAAATGACGATGAGGCCATTGCCGTCACTCCAAATGCTGCTGGTAACTGCCGCACAGCTCAGAGAACATAAACAAATATTCTTATATTAGTTGTAGGGTATAAATGCAAATGAAAAATAGCATACAAAAGCAGCTAGCCATGATCGAATACTAAAAACTCATCTGCACCCCACTTGCGAAAAACCGTTAAATTTTATTTAGCATTTTTATGACTGTTGCTTACTAATTTGTTGCTTAGTCAGAAGTTTTTGTTGTTGTTGATGATGTTGCTAAATATTTATTAATATACAAATGTACATACATATGGTATATGTTTCGCAGAGGTGTGAATTTGAAGAAAGACTCTAGCAGCCAGGCAGAAAACTCGAAGCGCAATGAGACTTAGTAACAACAAGTGACGTCACTAAATACTCATGTGTTGATAAGAATTTGTTTGAGAGCGAAGCTAAAATACGAAAATGCTTTGAAAATTATATTCGGTATAACGGGATTAATTAGACACCCTGTTGATTTAACTAAAAATTGAGCAATTACATTTACAGACTATTTTATTTTAATAATTCATAGAACGAATATGGCGACCATTGGTGGGGTGTGATAGAGATGGTGTGGAGACAAGCCTGGGTCTTACTTGTTGTTGTTGTTGTTGTAGCAGCATAAACATTCCCCATACTTACATACGGGAAATGCTGCTTACTTCTCTTATGGGTCGGTGTGAACTCGCGATCTTTAAAAAAATTATCGAATTTCTTTAAACAAATTTTGCAATGCAACCGGATCACTGAATTATATCTTGGATCTTTTTCCAGCAGCAGCAAACTGCTTCAGTATTGAAGCCCTTACTCTTCTAGTCATCGTGGCACTAGCACCTAATATCAGCATTGAGAATATCAACAGTTTTTGGCCTAACTCTACTGTTCTAGTCCCCGCTAAATGTAAGAAGGGAAGTCTAAAAGCCGTCGGAAGAATTTAGTTGGAAAAATCAAAGGCAATATGTGGAAAACAAAGTTTATGTATTTGTGAAATTTAAAAATAAAACTTATTGGGAAATAAGACTAAAAAAATAAACGAAAAAAGAGGCAAAAACAAAATCAAAACTAAAAATATAAAAAACCAGAATAAAATTAGATATTAAAATAAAAATTAAAATAAGATTCAAAAATAAAAAAAATTCATATTGAAATAAAAATAAAATCAAAAATAGAATAATTATAATAAAATAAATAAAAATAAAAATAAAAATAACACTAAATATAAAACTAAAAACTAAAAATAAGAATGACATAAAAAACAAAAATAAAACTAAAATTAAAGACCCAAAAAATTCAAAATTGGAATAAAATGAAAAACATAAATTCAAATAAAAAACCAAAATAAGAATAAAAATAAAAACTAAAATAAAAATTAGATCAAAATAAAAATAAAACTAAAAATAAGAATAAAATGAAAAAACCAAAAAAAATTAAACCAGGATAAAAATAAAATAAATCTAAAAATTGAAATCAAATTAAAAATAAAACCAAAAATAAAAACCTAATAATAAAATGGAAAATAGAAAATTCAATTTAAAATAAAATAAAAAGTAAAACTAAAAATAAAATTAAAAATAAAAATTAGAATAAAACTAAAATTAAAATCTTCAAGTAAATAAAAATAAAATTTAAATTGGAAATGTGAATAAAAATTAGAATGAAATTAAAAAAATTGAAAAATAAAATATTTAAGTTTAAAATAAATCAAATTAAAATCAATATACTCGTACAAATATGAAGAAATACAAAATTAAAAATTAAAATAAAAAGTAAAGTAAAGGTAAAAATAAAAATAAAACTAAACTTAAAAATATAAAGAAATAAGAATAAAATCAAAAATAAAAATAGAACTAAAATTTAAAGTATTAAAAATTAGAATAAAATTAAACATGGAAATTAAAACTAAGCCAAAAATTGAAAAAATAAAAATAATACTAAAAATGCAAAGGTAAAAATAAAATTAAAATTGAAAATAAAACTAAAACTAATAGTAAAATTAAAAATAAAAATAAAAACAAAATTAAAAATATGAAGAAATAAGAACAGAAAAAAGAATAAATTAGAATAAAAAATAAATAAAAAAAAATAGGAATAAAATGAAAAAAAAAAAATTAAATAAAAGGTAAAGTAAAAGTTAAAACAAAAATAAAACTAAACTTAAAAATATGAAGAAATAAGAATAAAATAAAAATTAAACCCTAAGCTAAAAAATTAAAAAGTAGGAATAAAAATAAAACTTACCTAAAAATATAGAAAAATACAAATTAAATAAAAATTAAAAGTAAAACTAAAAATATAAAAAAAAGAATAAAATTAAAAATAAAAATTTATTTTTAATTGAAATTATAAAAAGTAATAATAAAGATAAAACTACAATAAGACAAAAAATACAAAAGGATCAGAATTAAATTAAAAATAAAAATAAAACTAGAAAAAAATAGAACCAAAAATATGAACAATAAGAACAAAAATATACAAGATTTTTCTCACTGGGTACCTTCCATTTGTTTGTATATAAATATTTAGCAGCTTAAGAAAAAACATTGCGAAATTTCTAGTTCATTAAAAAACCAAACGGCAAAGCGAGATTTGTCTTTTGTTTTCTTTGCATTTTTTTTTCAATGAACATTTGTATGTATATTTGTATCATACATTCCACTTGTATTTTTAAGATTTATTTATTTTTTTGTTTTATGGCACATAAACGTGCATACAGTGAGCCACCGCAATTCGGCCACTTACAATAGCAAAAAATGTGGATTACTTTCATTGGATTTTATTCGAGTGCTCCTTTTTTGTACTTACCTTTATATTTCAAATGATGAGTTTGCCTCTGATGTGGGAGCTCGATAACTGCAAACAGAGAAAAAGGAAAAGTTAGAAATTCGGCTAAAAAATAAATAATTATTTGTATAATTAATATTAGAGAAAACACGATAACTGACACCAACGAATGTGGAAGTGTTGGGTGCTTAATGGCAATCGTCAGACAGCTTTCCGAGCATTAATTAGGAATCACAACTATTTGCTGCGCCGAGATCCTTAATCAGGTCACATTTTATTCAAGTTACGTAAAGACTTTTTACTAATACTCGTATGATTTGTTCACTATCAAAAATATGAAGTATGTGACTGTGCACGGTGTTGCCACCAAAGGCGCCAATGCTAAATAAGCAGATGAATTAACGTAGTATAAGGATGCGAATATACTCGTAAGTACTCGATTTATCGTTTAGAACGTTTAACTGAAAATGTAGCCTTGCCACTTTCATCACCTAAAGCGCCATTTTAATGCCAATAAGCAGGTGTCTACAGTCAGCCAGAGCTGTTGATGTAATGGAGAAGATTGATGGGATTTAGGTTAGCGCACTGTCCCAGGCTGTCGAAGAAAGAAGACCCAGTCACCTTAATAGTCTAGCTGCCAAACCCGGACATTTAGAGAGAAAGTACTGAACAGTCTCCTGTTCTGAAAGGTCCCCACAGCTTCTGCAATGGGGGTTAAATGGTAAACCTATCTTTTCCGCGTGTGTGCCGATCCTTCAATGACCGTTAAACCCAGCTACGAGCTTAGAAATTGAATGGCGTGGAGTCTCCAGCTATTGTACTGGGGCCAAAGAGTTTTCGAAATAGCACACAAAGAAATGGAGCTCCATCTGTTCTGCGCTTTCCTGAGAAATAATTTGTGCAGTTCCCTTTAACAAAAGTCTGGGGGATGCTGATGACCGGGTAGGAGGTCTCCGAGATCAATTCAGTGCCCTTCCTTGCAAGCCCATCAGCAATTTCATTTCCCTCTATATTCCTATGTCCAGGAACCCAGATCAGAGAAATGTTAGCTGCACATCCAAGAGATTTGATATTCGCCTTACAAGAGTTGACTAGTTTGAATCTATACCATAGCGTCGTCAGGGCTTTGTTCGTGGCTTGACTATCAAAGAAAATGTTAATATCTTTCTCGCTTCCACGTTCTCTAAGCATTTTGTATGATTGCAGGATTGGCTGAAACACACTAGCAGTATTCGGCAGTTTGAAAGAGATAGATAAATTGACTGACTTAGAGAAAACTTTTGCTCGGACTTCCGATTACATTTTGAAACTGTCAATGAAGACAGAGGTGCAAGCTTCGGTGCTGATTTTCCCTTCGTTCCATTCCTGCCTATTTGGAAAGATTGCCCTGGTTGGGCCCTCACACTCAAGGTTGCGGATAGGGAGATCTATCGAAGCTCTGAGAAATGCGATGTTAACTGCCTAAACTTGCTATCATTTCCCTTGAGAGGTTGCCTCCAAAAGCCAACCTCCTTTAACCTGATTCCAATTTAAGCAACGATGAAAATAACGTAAACGCCGATGGAAGGTAATTGCAAAATGACATTCAGAGTAGCACAGGAACAAGTTTTTCATGCTCTGGTGATACCGATACCTGCAGTCCATTGCAGTCGCCCACCAAACCAGACATCCATACGTTAAAACTGGCAGCACCAAAACACGATATGTGGCTTAAGTCTCCATTTTTTGCCGAACGTAGATTTGCAGAAGCCTTAAACTAAAACACTCAATTATAAAATTCAAATCTACACAGAAATAATGTTAAAGAAATCTTAAACTCTTGAAATAATTGCGTTCAGCCAACGCTAGCAAAAGAAGGTACAAATTAATTTTTCCTTCAATCGAAGTGCAACGAAAGCAATAACAACACAAATATGATAACACCAACCAGTGTTTGCAGAACTGATCGATTGCCTTATCCGAAATTCCCACAAAAACCCAAAATCTGTTGGAAGACCAAATATTAAGCATTAAAATGTATCTCTTTTTTGCTGAGAACAACAAATTTAACACTAACTTTTGAACAAATAAATAAATAAAATCGTGAAATCAAACAAAGCCAACACCAACAATAAAAGTCAACAATGCTTAAATAAACAACAACCTACACAAATTGTTGCTACTGCAATTTGTCTGCCCACATCCAAAAGAGCTACTACATATGAACTTAGATACATTGTGTGTGTGTGTGTATTATATACTAATGGCTGTTTATAAGTATCTAAATAGAGCTGCAATACAGGGCTTGGCGGGGTGTTAGAAGCAAGTTGGTGGTCTGTACTGATTGCCACTCTTTGAACTGCCAAACACAGAGTCTGTCAACGAACCGGCCATTGGTCTAACTAATGGCTCCATACAAGTTGCTGCACCATTTAATGGATGCACAGGGGAGAGGCCAACAAGAGGGCACAAAGTATTTTATTATAATTGTGTTAGTAAATATTTTTCAAGTGGACAGAAAGCTTATAATTTTAGCATTTTGTTTGACTTCCTTTGGCAGTATGACTTTACTTGTAGTCGCCTTTATTGTCTGATCAAAAAGCCATTGCGAAGGCTTAACAGCCGCCCCATTACTTTCAAATAAAGTAATTATTATAATGTTTTTATTTAAAATTGTTAATTTCTTAATATTTTAAATATACAAAATATTCAATATTCATTTATAGTTTATTTCAGGGGCCATACTTGATTTGCATACTGGAAAAGTTAAGCTTCACAACCCAGCCGTTGAAATAAATTTGATTTAGGGATGGGAATGCACTGAATAATTGACGCAATAAGCAAATATGGTAATTAAAGCATTGAAAAATAGTGATAATGAAACTCGTATTTAACTATCACTAAAATATTAGTGATATTGCGATTTATTGGTAGTACAAAATGCTCAACTCTGATGTGATTCGAGGTATAGAAATACAAAACTATAGTATGCAGATTATTTTCGCTTAGTGTGGGACGTATGTAAGTAGTTTTTTACACTTTTCAGGCATGAAAATGAGCATTCGGCGCAAACTGATTTTGGCAAATGACTGATTTTTTAGTAAGTTTATTGGATATTGGGAAAGTTTTTGATCAAAATTTATTTATTTGTGGATTTGAAAATTTGTATATACAGTTTTTAAAAGTTAAATATTTTTGCTCCTTTGTTTAGTATAAGCCAGTACAGTTTCAAACAATTTTTTTTTGTAATTAATTAAAATTTTTTGGTAAAAATTTTTGGAAACTTCTGCTATTATTTTTGTAAAAAAATTTAATTTTTTGGGCCAAAATTTTTCGAATTGGAGTTTTGGAAATTTCTTTTATCATTTTTGTAAAAAAAATTAAATATTTTTTGGAAGTTTTTGATAATTTTTGTAAAAAAGATAAATCTTTTTAGTAAACAATTTTTCTTTTATCATTCTTTTAAACAAATTTTATATTTTTGGTATAAGTGTTTGGAAATTTTTGTAAAAAAAAATTAAACATATTTTTAATTTTTATTTCTTTTTTCGGTTCTTTTCCAAATTTTAATAAATAAATTTTTTTGAATTATGTAGTATAAGTCATAATAATTTTCAACAAATTTTTTTGGTGAAAATTTCATTCTTCTAAAAAATTTACTATTTTTGGTACAAATTTGTGGAAATTTTGTTTTATAATTTTTAATTTTATTTGTTTTTTTTTTTGGTTTTTTTCGGTAACAATTTTTTTTTTTGTTTTCTTTTTTTCCGGTTCTTTTCAAATTTTTATAATCAATTTTTAGAATTTTCGGTATAACTTAGTATATTTTCAAACAAATTTGTTTTGTAGAAAAATTAAATTTTTGGGTAACATTTTTTTAAAACTTCTTTTATCATTTTTGCAAAGAAAAATTAAATATTTTTGAGAAAATGGGTTATTTTTTATCATTTTTGTAAAAAGTTAAATGTTTTTAGTAAAACTTTTTGGAAATTTTTTTTTATAATTCTTGTATATACAAAAATTTAATTGTTTTGGTATAAATTTTTGGAAATTTTGTTTAATCATTTTTGTTAAACCAAAAATATTTTTTTTTTTGTTAAACATACTTTTTTTTTACTTTTATTTTTTTCGGTTCTTTTCCAAATTCTTATAATTAATTTTTTGAATCTATTTGTCAGTATACTTTTAACCAAATTTTTTATTGGTAAAATTTTTTTGAGATTTTTTTCATCATTTTTGTAAAAAAAAATTAAATATTTTTGGGAAATTGGGAAATTTTTTTATCATCAGTGTAAAAAAGTTTAATTTTTTTAGTAAATCTTTTTTTTATCATTTTTGTAAAAGCATTTAATATTTTTGGAAATTTTGTTTTATAATATTTGTAAAACAAAATTTAATATTTTTCGAAAACTTATTTTTTTCGATTCTTTTGAAATTTTTATAATATATTTTGTTTTTAATTTTTTGGTATAAGTCAGTATACTTTTAAACAAATTTGTTTTGCAGAAAAAATAAATTTTTTTGGTCAAAAAACTGAAAACTTGAAAACTTCTTTTACCACTTTTTAAAAAAAAAATAAATTTTTGGGAAATTTGGAAATTTATAATTCTTTATTAAAAGTTTGATTTTTTTGGTAAAAGTTTTTGGAAATTTTGTTTTACCATTTTTGTATTGTAAAATATGTAATTTTTGAATTTTTTTTTATAATTTTTAAGAAACATTCTATTGTGCAGAGCACGCTTTATTCAATGAACAGAAAAAAATTATCAAGAAACGGAAGTGCGGAATATTGAATGTATGTTGAAAAAATATTAGACAGAATAAAAATGTTGAATAATTACAAAGATGATTTATAGATGGCGCAAAAAACTCGTAGACGAAATTGCTTCGCACTGTTGCATTTCTCCAACACATTCATTTTAAAAAACAATATTATATTCAAAGTATTTTAATTGAAAGTTTTAAAATTTGTCTCTTAATCAATGGCACAGACGCTCTTCGGAGCAACGGAAAGACAGAATTATAGACTTCATCCAAATTTATATATTTCCATTCCGCAATAGCAAACTTCTGGGTGTATTTCTGTCATGAAGAAGGTCTTCATAAAAACCAGGCGGCATAAAACTTTAGGTGCCACTATTTGGGGAAGAACATCAAGATGCATAAAGTAAATTAGAGTTCGACCAACCAACGAGTGAGGGATGTGAAACCAAATTATATTATTCTTATAAGATACTATAATATTTTCCTTACGTACACCTTTAAATGTCGGCAGACGGTGCAAGCCAATGTCGAAAATTTGTTGTATAGTTCATAACGGAAAAATGTTTGTACCTTTATTTTTAGAATTGTTTTGAAATGTTTGGTTTTTGGTTTTTTGAATTTTCCAAATGAACAAATGAACACTACTACTACATCTCTAAATGGTCATTTTGCACTAGTAAAATTCTAGTCACTCAGAAACTGGTATGAACTCTTCCATGAAATAATACCCAGTCCATAGGCTACATAAATGTACGTAGAAGATTTGCTAAATAGTTTGACGCTTCACTGTTGGGTAGTTACGCTACTCACTCAACACTAAACGCTTATATTGTCTTCTTCTTAAAATAAATGCATTTAAACAAAAACAGTTACTTGGATGCTCAGGTGTCCAAGAAATAATTTAGTTTTTTGTGCTTTTGTGCCGGGTCTCTAATGTTGCACTCTCGACATACGAGTGCGTGCGTGTATGTAGTTCGATTATTGGGTTTGCGTTTAGTTTAGTGTATTTACAACAACGCCGTTGCAACATAAAAGACTTTAAAAGGGTCAACAATGCGTACTTGTGTGGGCTATTATTGAGATGGTTTGTTGCTTTTAATTATTATTGGTGAGCTGAAGGCTGCATCAGCGTCGCTATGCAATTGACCAAGGTCCATAAGAAACTTTGTATAACCCACTAATCTTCTAAGATCAATGTGAAATAGAAATAATGCGCTTGAATAATTTGTACCCATTTTCGTGCTGCATTTGTTTGGTGTATGATGTGATGATATTTATCTCATCAAACTTTTAAGCGAAGACTTCTTCACTGTATTGTCAAGTTTGTAATTTCAAGGTCTTTGCATTTTCTAAAATGTAGAGTTTACAAAATAATAAACACATTTTTTTATTTATTAATTGTAGTTTAACTGCGGCGGACTTCTTTGAGAGGCTTTTGAACAGTGAAGTTTATGCTGATAGGCCAGAGAAGGCAAATACAAGCTTCGAGCTATAATGAAAAATGCGAAAACCAGAACTCGCCGTTTCCTTAATATTTCGGCGACCATCGATATTGTTCTTAAAAACCAGGTGAGAGAAGTTGTAGAAAGTTAAGCTAATAAGAACTTTTATGAATCTAGTTGAAGTATATTCCTATCCTATCCTTTTCTTATTGAAGATTATAGGAATCAGACAGACTAAATACAGTTTTAAAAAAATTGTAAGTCGTCTAACTCCGAGGAGGGGAAACATTCAGATATGTCATTAATAAAAATTGCAAAGAACAAAGGTCCAAAATGTGTGTATCTAAGATTTATATAAGGTATAGCTCTCTCTCTCCTTTTTCTCTACGTTGTATCTTTTTTCTCTCTCGCAGAACGAAAATGCCCAAAACGTTGCATGGCCTTGAAATTTTACTCTCCATTCTCGCTCGTCCATCGACGCCTAAGAAGTTTCACTTCAAAAATTATACTTCCACCTGAAATTGCCTAATAGCACAACAGAAGATTAAAAATTAGATGTCAAAGGAAAGTTCCCAACTACGCATTTGGACCTAATGCAAAGGAAATATTACTTTCTTGCTGTAATGGGATTTACTAAATTCGCATTGTTTTCTTTCCTTAATCACAATTTTAACGATTTGCTATTCGTTAATCCATTTCATAACGAAAATCGATAAGATAAAGTCCGCTGTTTTCGTTAACAAGACGATTATCGCAAATTAAACGACAACAATTTTGATGTGGTTGAATTAAACGATAAAGTGAAAATAAGTTATTTTAATTAAAATGGTGAAATCAGGTTATCAAAATCTTACTAAGTATTTGGTATTAAGATTTATCGATTCGAGAGGAGGTAGAGAGCATTCAATATGTGGATCAACTTTTACTCCGGGATGTGGACAATCCTTTCCAGTTGGATGCAGGGGAGTTCCAAAAATTATTTCAGTTAACTTCAACTTGGCTGAGACCTAACATCTCAGCTTGACAGTCAACTTAGAGGTTCTAGAATAACAGCGATTTCGGCTGAAAAACTACTTTTAAGCTTAATCAATTCGAAATTCTGCTTTCATGTTACTAAGTTTTAGCTGCATTGCGTCCTTGTTATCAAGCGAGCAATGGGGAATATCCATGAGCCCGTCGTCCCTTAGCCGAAGCATACGTTGTGCTCCACGTTTAATCGCTCCATGTTTTACACAAAGGTGAGGTTTCATCGGCCTTAACAACCGCGCTGTTAGTTCTACCCTTCCCAAACTGTATAAAGGAGCAAAGCGAATGGGTCTGGTGGTGAACGAACGAGGACAAAACGAAGTACCTCCTGTCTTCAAACAAACTGTCGGTGCACTCGCGTATCGGCACCCACGTCACTGTTGACAGTTATGATTTCGAAGTTGTAAGAGACTTCATTTTTTTAGGAACCATCATTAACACCGATAACAATGCCAGTATGGAAATTCAACGTAAAATCTCTCTTGCCAACAAATGCTACTTTGGACTAAGTAGGCAATTGAATAGTAAAATCCTTCTTCGACGCACAAAACTAACACTTCACAAGGCTCTAATCATCTCCGTCTTAACGTATAGCGCAGAAGCTTGAATGATGACAATATCCGATGAGGCGTCGCTTGGAGTGTTAGTGACGGCGAATATCGCAGGCGATGGAACGATGAGCTGTATAAGCTTTACGACGACATATACACAAACGTTGGCTGGGTCATATCATCCAAATGGAAACAAACACTCCGGCTCTAAAAGTGTTCGATACAGTACTAGCTGGTGGTAGCGGAGGAAGAGAAAGGCCTCCTCTATGTTAGAAAGATCAGGTGGAGAAGGATTTGGTTTCACTTGGTGTGCGAAAGATTTTTTGCATCCCCTTCATGGATTCGGAGTAATTCTCTGAGCGCAACGGGCTGCCTGCATACCTTTGTAGCCTATTTTATATATTTTGCATGAATTTATTTTGTTAAGCCAAATTTATAGCATAAATCACGGCATTTAAGGTTTAGGCCAATGACAATGACAGTCGAAGACATCGCTGCTATTTGCCAATTTAAACTTTGAGCAATAATTATTTTTCTATACATACACTTTTTTTATTTTCTTATTTTTTCTTTACATTTATTTGAATTGAAATAAGTTTCTACTATTTTTAGTATCAATCTTCAATACATAAATAATTTTCCACTCCGTTTGGTATTGATTGCCCATTAAATTCGAATCAAACTGTGTAAAAAGTTAAACAAAATCTGCAAAAATAAATAAATTGGCAAAACTTCAAGCGAAGGGCCTTGAATTACAGCCGTGTCAGTACTCATTGCTGTCAATTGTCGATGCACTGCAGTAAAATTTTTGATTTCGAGTATTGTTAAATCGTGCAAAAGTGTGCAAAAGCCAGATTGCCAAAACTACTCGAGCCAAAATGACGACGAATAAAAAATTGAATACATAACACAAAGCTGATACCCAACTGCTTGTAAACAGCACATCCTACACATAAACACCTGTGTGCGCAATAATAGCAGAGCGACTTTGTAATAGCTTTGACAATTTATTTCTTTATTATTTCATTTTTAATTTATTTCATTTTAAAATCATATAAATCCAAGTTTCACTCCTGGTACAAAATTCGCCATACATAAAAAAATTAGAGCATTTGTTATTTGGTAGAAAATTGAATAACACCGAAAACAGAATAAATTATCAAAAATTAATGCGAATTTTGGATCCATTTTAAAAGGGGGGAAAATGCAGAGAATGGAGAAAAACTAAATCAAGCCTAGCATACGCATATGCAAAATCCAAATGGAGATGAATAGGCCACATTTTAATTCTCCGTTGGGCACCCAGACTGACCCTTTTGACTCCGGGCGTATATTTAACATATTTCTATTACAGCTAACGACTTGAGTTTCTATCGATTTCTGGATATAACCTTTTAAAAAGGATCCTCGAAAAGGACGAAAAAAAGGTCAGACTCGGGTGCCCAACCAAATGTTTTAAAAAAGGGTCCCACAAAGGTTTAAAAAAACCGCCTGACAGCATAACAAGAGTGACGTTAGTATGGAACTCGCACGGAAGCAGAATTCGATCTCCCAAAAACATTTGGAAAAGTTCAACACTCCGCCAACTTGCAGTGGTCAATCTAACGTGGGATACTGCAAAAATAAACGGCCCGCAACCTAGTCAGATCGAAAGGCCTTGTAGAGGACCTATGGTTCAAGGAGGAGTGGCACAAAGAAGATGGAATTTTAAATGGCACAGCAAAAATTGAGTGAGCAACAAAACTGCACACCCAGAATTTTTCGAAAAGTTGTGATAAGGTGCGAAATTTTAATGGAAATTCTTGATTTTTTTTTTAATTTTCTTGAAACTTTGAAATATGCTTTTGTTGTAATATAAATTATATTTTTATAAAACAAAAACAAAACGTTGTGACTAAAAGGTTTTACATTTTGTTGAAAACTATTTTAATTTTTTTAAAGTCTGAGTTTTATGGTTTTTGTTTGAAATTTTGTCGATTTTTTTTTTAATATTTATGCGAAGTTTCTTGAATTTTTTTTTTTAATTGTGAGCCATGTGGCTTTTGTTGTAATATAATATAAATTATATTTTTTTAAAACAAAAAAAAAGTTGTCACTAAAAGGTTTGAAATTTTGATGAAAATTCTTTTAATTTATTTATTTTTTATTTTTTGTCTGAGTTGTGTGGTTTTTATTGGAAATTTTGATGAAAATTTGTAAAATTTTTCTTTTTAATTTTTGAAAAGTCTGAGTTTTATGGTTTTTGTTTGAAATTTTTTTTAATTTTTTTTTAAATTTTTTCAAAGCTGAGTTTTATGGGAAGTTTCTTCAATTTTTTTTTGAATGTCTGAGTTATAAAGCTTTTGTTGAAATACAAATTATGTTTTTTTAAAACAAAAAAAAAAGTTGTGACTAAAAAGTTTGAAATTTTGATGAAAATTCGTTTAATTTTTTCAAAATCTGAGTTTTAAGGTTTTTGTTTGAATTTTTGATGAAAATTTGTAAATTTTTTTTTAATTTTTTGAAAGTCCGAGTTTTATGGTTTTTGGTTGAAATTTTGTTCAATTTTTTTTCTGTTTTTTTTTTTTGAAAGCCTGACTTTTATGGGAAGTCACTTGCATTTTTTTTTTGAAACTCTGAGTTATATGGCTTTTGTTGAAATACAAATTATATTTTTTTAAAACAAAAAAAAAAAGTTGTGACTACAAAGTTTGAAATTTGGTTGAAAATTTATTGAATTTTTTTTTACATTTGTTTTTAAACTTTCAGTGATGTGGCTTTTGTTGTAGTATAAATTATGTTCCTATGAAGCAAAAAACCAATTGTATAAAAAATAACTACATAAAAAGTACCTTGCAAATGTTGCGCTGCTATTATTATTGTGAGCACAAGTGTACATATATTTATCTCTGTAGGTGTAGTGTGCATATAACAAGCTATCTCATGTCGCATTTGTCTTTTGTGTTTTTTGGTTTCGTTTTTTTTTTCTTGTCTTTGTTTTCATTTCTATTTTTAGGCCAACAAGGTAAGTCGGCAACTCAACAATTGAATTGTTGCAGCGAAATGAAAGAAACGATGAGTTAAATATTTGCATGTTGCATGCAACACTGCAACACAATACTAATATTGATACAGGCAAACATCAAATACATATAAAAACTACAATGAATTTAAGGTGGAAGTAGGCATTAGGGATGTCAATACCGGGACCCGGAATTTATACGATCCATTTTTTTAAGATTTTCGGGATTCCGAAATTAATACGAGTTACTATTTCTTAAGTTTTTCGGGCTCCCAAAATTAACACGAGCAATTATGCTGAAGTTTTTAGGATCCCGGAATTAACACAAGCTATTATTTAAGATTTTCGGAGTTCCGAAATTAGTATGAACTATTATTTTTTAAGTTTTCGGAATCCAGAAATTAATACGAGCTATTATATTTAAAGTTTTCGGGATTTCGAACTTAGAACAGCTATTATGTAAGATTTTCGGAATTCCGAAATTAATACGAACTATTATTTTTTAAGTTTTCGCAATTCCGAAATTAGCACGAGTTATTATTTTTTAAGTTTTCAGGATCCCGAAATTAGTTCAGGGTATTATTAAAGATTTTGGAATTCCGAAATTAATGTGAACTATTGTTTTTTAAGTTTTTGGAATACCGAAGTTAACACGAACTATTATTTTTTAAGTTTTCAGAGTCCTGAAATTAACGCGAGCTATTATTTAAGATTTTCGGAATTCCGAAATAAGTATGAACTATTATTTTTTCAGTGTTCGGAATGTCGAGATTAGCACGAGCTATTATTCTTAAGTTTCCAGGATTCCGAAATTATCACCAGCTATAATTTAAGATTTTCGGAATTCCGAAATTAGTATGAACTATTATTTTTTAAATTTTCGGAATCCGGAAACTAATACGAGCTATTATTTTTTGTGTTTTCGGGCTTCCAAAATTAACACGAGCAATTATTTTTTCAGTTTTTGGGATCCCAAAATTACCATAAGCTATTATTTAAGATTTTCGGAATTCCGAAATTAATACGAACTATTATTTTTTATGTTTTCGGGCTTCCAAAATTAACACGAACTATTATTTTTTAAGTTTTCCAGATCCCGAAACTAATACGCGCTATTATTTTAAAGTTTTCGGAATCTTGATTTTAAATTTTTAAAATCAGTTTTTCCTAAATATATGGTTTTATTTCAAGGTATGTTTCATTGTTTAAAGCTTTTCATTCGTTGAATTTTATTTATATTGAATATTAGAGAGGCTACGTTCCAAAGTGAGTCCCAACATGCAATCCGGAATTCCGGGATTACTTCAAAAATGTCCCGCATTCTCGAAATAAAAAGTTTCCACTAACATTGACATCCCTAGCAGGAGCGCAAAAAACAAAAAAAAGAAAAAAAAAAAAACAAATAATGCCAGCGGCCAACTTTTAATTTTAAGGTAAACGAAAATTTCGCATAAATGAAAAGTGAAATTTCTTATTGTAAACAAAAAAACAAAAGAAACAAATGTGAAAATAAGTGGGAAGCACAAGCGCACATGGTAATTAACCTGCACACACAGAATATTATTGAGTTCTGTAGACACGAGTATGAATGAAGCGAGGAAAAAAGAAAATAAAAGCAAAAAAGCTCTCACTATTTTTGCCCTAAATTTGTCTTTGCATTTTCTTTCATTTCTGCTTTATTCTATGTGGTAACGGCAAACAACCGGTAGCAACCAACTTCAAAGGCACTCGAATGGCGTTAACTCTAATGTATGCCACATATTTGTGGCACCAATCATGGTTGTCTCTACATTAGGGTGGTGCGTAAGTAATCAAATGAACGATTTTGTTCAGTCTCACACCCTGTATTGGTAATAGGGCAATCAAGTATAACACATACAAATTTTTCTTCCGGTTGGAACGGGTTAAGATATGTCGCATCAAAGCCACATTTCAGATCAGTTTACGAAGACTCGAAAAATTAAAGTTAATTTTTTTTAATCTAATAACCAAAATCGATGCTAGTGGAGATATGTGGCATATGGAAAGTATAAATTTTCATACCGATCTGTTTATTAAAAATTATTTTTTTATTATTTATTAAAAATTATTATTAAATTTCGCTTATTTTTATTTTTCGTTCTAAGATTTTGAGTTCCCATAGAGGAATCTCAACTTCGCCCGCTCTGCGACGCGCCTTAACCGCCTCTAATCGGGGCAGAAGAAATTCACATACAAATGTGACATCTTCGTCTTTAGTAGTTCCTACGTAGGGATTGAGGCTTAGAAAATTTGCTGTAAAAATTTGCTTACTACATTTAAGGAGCACCCAAATCTACATAAATATTTATGCACGCGGCTTGATTTACTCATACACGAATGGAATATGGCATGACAAAAATGTCTTCTCTTTAAAACAAACACATGGAAAATAGGCACACAGCAACTAGCGCATTGCATGCCACAAAAAGTTGTTGCCACATATGCACGTACATATGTATGTATGTATAGAATATAAATCGATATGCACTCCATACAGATATTTTATATGGCATACTTTTGTCAAAGCTACTTGAGGAATTTTTTTATTGCAGAAATATTTTTGCATATTTCAGGAATGTATTGGGTTTCTTATATTCAACTTTATTATAAGTAGGTATATTTGTTGAAGATTAATAACTTTAATTTCCAAAGCCATGAGGCAGTTAGTTGCAATTTACAACACAGGCTACTCTCAAATTTTGCTTATTTTTGCATTTTCCCCAAGTTTAAAGATACTTTATTGCTTCCTTATTCTTCAAAAACCATGAAGAAGATGTGTGTACACAATTTCGAATAAAATGACGTCTAAGCCAAACAGTTGTTCGAGATTCTCGAACAGCGGTTAGCACAGGGTTAACAATCTGTCCTTCCATAGGGCAGTGCATTCACAGAGGAAATGGAAGGTTGTTTCCTTTTTCTCCGGTTGCTTACAACTGTGACAGTGTGTGTCATGAGAGATACCCATTTTGACTGCTTGTTCTCCGATAGACCAAAAGCCAGTTAGCATTGCTGTGAGACTGCAGGCACCTCGTTGCTTCATGTTTAGCAATATTGACGATTGCTTGAGGTTGTAGGTAGGCCGTAACTTCCTGCTAATTTTCGTCTGGTCTTTCCATCTACAATACGCGATTCGGGAAACTATATTCTTGACTGCACCTAATGGTGTGAATACCGACTCTGCAAGAGCGTTATTCATGACTGATCCCTCTCTTGCCAGTTCATCTGCTTTTTCATTACCTTCTATGTTCCGGTGTCCCGGGACCCAAATTAAGGTTACGCTATGGTTTTCACTCAAGTTGGTGAGGCTATTCCTACTTTGCTCCACCACTTTAGAGGTTGTTATAGTTGTATCCAGCGCCTGGATGGCAGCTTGGCTATCCGAAAGAATAGCGATATTGCTCTTAAAAGAGAAACCTACAATCTTCCCCAATTGCCTGTATTTACGCCTGGAAGACACTGCTGGTATTAGGGAGACGCACAGATTTTTCAATTTTAAGTCTGTGCGAATACATATATACCAGCTCTAACACCACAGTCCATTTTACTGCCATCTATATAGACTGTAATGTCGAAGTTGTTTAGAGAGAATCCCTTATTCCATTCTTCTTTAGATGGAAAGATAGTGGTAAAATTCCTATTGAATGTTACCATCGGGACGATGTAGGCAGTCCTCACCGAGGTTAACTGAGTTTGTGGCAATAAGTAGTCGATGTATCTTTATTCGCTACGCTATGTTCTCCAGCTCCAAGTGACGCCTCCTCGGATATTGTCATCGCCCAAGCCTTTGCGTCATAAGTGAGGACGTGTATGAAGAGAGCCTTGTGGAGTGTTAGCTTTGTTCGTCGAGAGATGACTTTACTGCTCAGCTGCCTACTTAGCCCAAAGTACCACTTGTTGGCACGAGAGATTTTCCGCTGGGTTTCAGGCTGACTTTGTTATAGATATTAATGCTGGTGCCTAAATAAACGAAGTCTCTTATAACCTCCAAATCATAACTGTCAATAGTGCCGAGGGTGCCGATACGCGAGTGAGCCGTCTGATAGTTTGATAACAGTAGGTACTTTGTTTTGTACTCCTTCACCCCCAGACTCATTCGCTTTGCCTTTCTATCCAGTTTGGAAAAAGGCAGAGCTAACAACGCGGTTGTTAAGGCCGAACATGTCAATATCATCGGCGTACGCCAACAATTGTACGCTCTTATAAAATATTGTGCCTGAGAAGTCACAAGACAACGAGTAACCTTGTCTGAAACCTCATATGGCAGCAAATGTCTCGGAGAGCTCCTTCCCAATTCTGCTGGACGGCGCTGCTGGCATTGACCAACGACATATTGCATAGCCGTATTAATTTTGCGGGGATACCCAATTCAGACAACTCGGCTAAAGGGTATCTCCTTTTCCTACTGTTGAATGCAGCTTTGAAGTCGACGAAAAGATGATGTTTGTCGATTCTCCTTTCATGGGTATTTTCCTAGGCTTGGCGAGTTGTGAATATCTAGCCGATAGTGAGCTTTTCAGGTCTAAAGCCACACTGATAAGGTCCAATCAGTTGGTTGACGGTGGGCTTCAGCCTTTCACACAATACGCTCGCTAGAACCTTATGGGCGATATTTAAAGGACTAATCCCGCGGTAATTGTCACAGATTGCAGGCTCGCCCTTCTTATGGATTGGGCAGAGCACACTTCAAATCCAATCGGCAGGTATGCTTTCATCCGACCATATTTTGCATAGAAGCTGTTGCATGCACCTTACCAGCTCCTCGCCGCCATGTTTGAATAGCTCAGCCGGCAGTCCGTTAGCTCCGTTGCTTTGTTGTTCTTTAGCCGCGTTAACGCTATTCTCATCTGGTCATGGTCGGGTAGATGAACGCCAATTCCGTCGTCAACGATTGCGGTATCGGGATCTTCATATTCTATGTCACATGCGCAGCTGCCACTATTTAACAAGTTCGAGAAGTGTTCCCTTCATAATTCAAGCACGCTCTGGATGTCAGCCACCACATCGGCGCCTTTGTCGTTAAAGGAAACTGTGTTGCAGTTTGCCTCGATTTACTTACCTAGATTTACTCGATTTAAGAGTGGGATTATTCGCTCCTCTCTCTTATCCAAATCAATAATTTAATTAATTAATTAAGGGGACCCGGTGTCTAGAAATTTCAGAAATTCAATTTTTTGTTTTTTCGATATTTCTAGAAAATAGTATCTGAGGAATATACTGTGAAATTTTCATTCGGAAATTCCCAGTATTATAGCTTCTACAGCCCATTAACTAGATCGAGAGTGGTCCGCGCGCTCCAGTGCCTCAAACTTGGAACTCATTTATCTCGAAATGACTTTTTTCGGCCTGTTGTTAGAAAAACAAACTTTTTAATCAAATCGTCTGAAATTTTAATATGTTGTCGCGCGTACTAGAATCATATTATTATTTCAATTATTTCGAATTTTTTTTATTAAAAAACTAAAAAGCAACCGATTTTTAGAGTGTCGAATTCAAAACCGCTCCGTTTAGTCAATTTTTTCCCCCTTTTTTTATTCTAGTACGGTCATACTGATTAGTAATTATTCTTGTTTTTGTGATTCAGATAAATAGAAGAGCCAAAATGGACTACACAATGAAGGTCCAATTTTTCATGAGGGTCAACTTCAGCGCCAATTTTTAAATTATTAAAATTAATTTGAAATTGTTTTTTCATTTTTGTATGTAAATAAAGTTAAATAAGAAGCCTAAAATATTTAAATATCGTTTTTTTTTATTGTAACAAAAAGTGCGAAAAATACCCTTAATTTTCGAGCTCTAACCACCGGGACCCCTGAATTAATCAGTTAAACTTGATGATAGTTCTGGTCCTACTGGTAGCTTGGCGCTTAACGTTCAGTTCTTCTAGGTATTCCAAAGCCTAGAATTTTTTGGAAATTGACCTTCTGAGAATACGAATTGATTTGCTCAAAGTGACATTAGTTGGTGGGTCAGTACTCGTATAAGTAACATTTATCCACTATAGAAAGTGCCTTTAAATATCGAACCAGATAATATTCCGATAAATCTTTAGCATAATTAGCCGAATCTTAGCCACTTCTATATATATACATATATAACTGGCGCGTCCACCCATTTTTGGGTGTTTGGCCGAGCTCCTCCCCCTATTTGTGGTGTGCGTCTTGCTGTTGTTCCACAAATGGAGGGACTTACAGTTTCAAGCCGACTCCGAACGGCAGATATTTTTATGAGGAGCTTTTTCATGGCAGAAATACACTCGGAGGTTTGCCATTGCCTGCCGAGGGGCGACCGCTATTAGAAATTTTTTTTCTTAATTTTGGTTTTTCACCGAGATTCGAACCTGCGTTCTCTCTGTGAATTCCGAATGGTAGTCACGCACCAACCCATTCGGCTATGGCGGCCGCCTATTTGGCACTTCTTGGTGCCCTTTTATCTGGTTACAATATCATCACTTTGTAACTAGTTCCCATTTGCCCAAAATGTCACCACTTTCGAACTTTTAATTCTAGTTTCCCCACAGGGTTACTATTCATAAACTCATATACGCATACTTTTGCATTAAGATGGTAATTAATGCGCTTTTAGTAAGCCTGCACACGAGTATGTGCTTGCGTGTGAACTTCGCTGCCTTGGGGCAAAAAGTTATTGTCATCGTGTGCATGTAGCGCCAACTACAACTTGTATATGGGCTACTTCAAACGTCATTGAAAGTGAGTACGGCACTCAAAGTGATGGTAAAATTATGACTGCAGAAATGGAAGAACAAAAAGCGAAATGGAAATGGAAATGCCTATGGAAAACCAACAACAGAAGAGGAAAAATGAAAGCAAGAGCGAAAGTCACCACAGTGAAGTGGAGTGTGGCAGTAGAAGAAATAGTAACAGAAGGCGAAAAAAGGAAAAAAAAATTGAGTAAACTCAATGCAGCTCTTTGGCAATAAAGCCAAGCGAAAATTGAACTGAACTAATTTCGAATGAAAGCACGAAAGATAGAGGAGACAAGCAGAAGAAAAGGAAGAAGAAGAAGCAGTAGCAGCACCAGTGGCAGTGGCCGTGGCATCAGCAGTTGTATGTAGTAGAAAGCTAAATCAGTGCATTAGCACCGTTATAAGTGCATGCTGAGTGCAGTAGCGCGCCAAAGCGGCGAATGTCTGGTGATAAACCAACTCTGACTGGCCTCAATATGGCTTAGCCATCAGAGTGAGCAATAGCAGCAAAAATGTTGCCAATAAAGCGAGCATTACTGCGGCTGTAGTGGCCACATCTATCGCTCGTAACTATGGACACACACACACACACACACACACACACACACACACATACATTCAAACGCCAATATGGATTGTTACAATTTTCTTATTGTTATTGTTGTTCATATTATTGTTATTGCTTAGCCAATTCCTATTGTTGCAATTGGAGACTCCGTGGAAAATGAGGTTACTTACAACAAGGTCGATGAACGGTACAATATGGAAAAGCTACTGTAAAAAAAAGCAATAATACAAAGAACAACATTAATAACAGCAACGAAAGTATTCGCCGAATAAGTGGCGCTTCAGCTCGTTCAACGGCCCGTCCCGCTCATGCATTTTCTCCACCACAGCTCAGCTATTGAATTTTCCTCGTTGCTTTTTTTTTCTCTCAGATTCATGCATTTCTTCTCGCTCAAAGGCAGTTGTGTGTTGCATATCTCGTGCCCAGCGCATCTCAAAACAAACATTTGCTTTATGAATAAATTTCCGCACACACACACACACATACAGACTTGCAAACATACTGACACACTGACCGACTGAATCTGCACAATTCGCTTTGAAAGAGTGAAAGGAATGAAATTAAAATTATTATTTGCTGCTTTTGCTGCCACGCGCCCAATGACAATATCAAAGGGATATGCGGCAAGCTGAGCAATGAGCAGCGCAATATGGAAATATTTCGTGCTTGTGTGCGTGCAACTTGGTTATCCTCATTCTTTGCAAGCCGCATAATTAAGAGCCTAAATCTCGGCATCTAATTTGGAGCAAATGAATGGAATTTCAATTTTCAGTTATGAATGCAAGCGCAAGTAATGAAGATATTCCGTTTATTTGTTTAGGCCAAAGAAAAATATGGGTCAGCAAATGTGGAATTCTCTATTTGGGACAATGATGCGTCGTAATAAAATGCATGCGAGAGTTAAAGATTTTATGGTGGTCGATTTTGTGATAGAATTTTATTTTAAAGCAGGTTGCCTGTAATAAAGGGTTTTCCAATAAGAGGTGTTATTTTGATAAAAGATCAATGGTTCCGTTGCTTGTGTGGCACGTAGCGCCGTCTTGTTGAAAATAAACGTTGTCCAGATCAGTACCATCAAATTCCGGCCATAAAAAATCGTTCATCATCTCTCAATAGCAAACACTATTCACCGTAACTGTTGATCCAGCTTCATTTTCGAAAAGGGAGCTTACCTCCGGACTCCGCCGGACCATAACCCGCACTAAACAGTCACACGTTGAGGATAGAGAGGTTTTTCAACAATAACTCTTGGATTTTCTGAGCCCCAGATCCGAAAATTTTGCTTGTTGACGAAGCCAGAGGTGGAAATGCGCTTCATCACTCAAGATGATTTTTCGATGGAATTCAGCCGGCTTGAGTTCTTGCGTTAACTGGACTTTATAAGCCTTAAGACCCAAATCTTTATGCAAAATACGGTGTAATAACGTTTGTGGAATGCTTAATTCCAAAGAACGACGAGGAATGGACAATATTTTCGGCTGTTCTTGAGCGACGGGCACGGGTTTTATTCTTCGCATCACTAACTTGTCCCAAAAGTTCGAATTTTTTCACTTGTATTGCGGTCCGACAAGAAGCTTCACGATGACCCAAAAATGTTCGAGTTTTATGAACCGTCTCTGCCAAATTTTCACTATTTTTATAGTAAATTTTAATAATTTCCATGCGTTGTTTAATGGCGTAGTTTCTTGTTGTCAAATATGAAAAAATGACAGCTTCAAAAGTGACATCTATCGAAATAGCGGGCTATTGAAAATAACACCTGTTATTAGAAAACCCTTTATTACAATATAAAAAAGTGAATGCTTCAAAAATTTCTTTGCTTTACCAAAGAATTATTCACAAAAAAACACGAATTTACATATATTCATAGATTCATTTAAGTTTTTCATTTATTCATTTTCATTTATAGATTCATCATCCCAAGAAATGCGCCTGCTATTTGGATGCCCCAATCAAGTAGCGTGCCTATACGGTGCATACTCCAACAATTCGAACCTTAATTCTTGGATTTTAGTCGTTGTCAAAATGCTCTTGTGTCACGCTGCATTGTCCTGTTCTTCTTTTGCAAGCTGAGTGTTTTTCACAATTTTTTTTTCTTTAGCTGATCTAAAAACTTAAATAATATTCAGAATTTATTATTTTATCAGTTTGCAAGTAATCAGTAAATAAAACTCCGTACACTGCCCAAAAAGTGATGCTAACAACGTTTTGACCGATTTCTGGACAAAAAATTATGTCGGCGCCGAAACACCAGGTTCATACAACTCTTTAGCCTCTTGTTTTCATTGAGAATTGTAGAGACCCAAGTCTCATCTATAGCTATGAATCGACGCCCAGAATCCACCCTAACCTTTCGAAAACTCTCCAAATGTTACTGAGAAAGTCGTACTCGAATGTGTTTTCGTGTCATTGTTAGCAAATGAGGCACCCTTTGAGCACAAAGCTCTCTGAAATCCAATACTTCAGTCAAAATATTGCTTACACTGCCCAATGAGATGCCGAGGGCTTCTACTAAATCTCTTTCAGTCACTCGATGATTTTCGAATACGATACCCTGCATTTTTTCTACGCCTTTCAATTCGAATCACTACATCTCTCTTATCGAACCGCAAAACTTATTGAACAATCCAGTTAACTTGAAAATAAATTCAAGTTAATGCTATCAAGGCGTTGTTAGCGTTACTTCCTCAACTCAGCGAGACGGTTGAGGAGAAGGTGCTGATATGATTCCAGCTCATTCACCAGACAGCTGCTGCAAAAAGTACTCCAAGCAATACCAAGCCTCACCGCTTTAACACCTAAGGGCCAATGTATGTATGTTAAGGACAATCACAAAATTTGAGAGTTGATGCTTTGTTAGCCTTAGAAGTTCCCTCGAGCCTCTTCGGTCTCTCCGTGGCTAGAAGGCTCTAGCGGCTTTGCATGCTTGTGCACTAACCCAGCGCTCGCTTAGTTGACGTGAAGCCTACCTTCTCAGTAGCATACCAAAAGTTTCTAAAGAAACCTGGAACCTCTAGTTTCGCCAGGAAACTACCGTTAGATCCGCCCAGCAGTTTTCCGCTATGCTACTGTGATCAAGAACCCAAATTAGCCTAATAACAAAGTATTCAGATGGATTCGACTGAGAAATGAGGCGTCCATTGACTATACTCGAGCGTCCAAGGCCCTAATGGTCGATCGTCTGTCTGAGTAATTGCTTACCTTCCTGAGAGTAGTTACACAAGTAAGCAAACATTCAACTGGTTCTTTGATTGCGGCTATCTCCGCTTGGAAGGCACTACAGTGGTGCGGCTGCCAGAATTTGAACTTGATGGGAAGCTCCTCGCAAAATACTCTTTCACAAAATTTTTTAGCACAACTTCGTGCTATCCATTAACATGTTTTTTATGCCCCACCTCCAAACGCGTAAAAGTAATATGACTTTACCCGTCTCCAACGGAAAAAATCCGGCTCAGATTCAGCGAGAGAGGCGAGATTTACGTCCAACTCTTAGACTTTTCAATTTAGAAAAGAAAAAAAGAACTATTTTGATTTCAAATTCTTTAAATTTGGGCTTTTCCCTCTCACAAGTATAAGAAAAAATTACTTTCAAATGATTTTTTTTAATAAAACTTGATTACAGCATTCAGCATTCCTCTGTTTTATGTAGGCTGTAAGGAAAGTTGTATTTCTAGATTTTTATTATTATAGCGCTATTACTTAATGC
>JAYXIM010042919.1:0-34168 GCA_037575425.1 Anastrepha fraterculus
GGCAAGAGCTTAGGTACTCATTTGCGCATAAGAAAATAATTTTATTGAAGCTGAAGAAAATACCACTTTTTAAGTGTAAGCAATTTGCTAAATATATGCCACTGCAATAAATATTTCAGAGGAATCTAAATATATAATAAAGCATAAAAATATTTTTTTGTTTGCAAAATCGTGACATCTAATTCATTCAATTAATTAATGAAGATAAATGGAAAAAATAAAATAAAAATAATAAACCACTTGACTTTTTTTTCTGGAGTTAAATTCAGTCAAGAAGCGGAACAAAATGATTTATTTATTGTACTTAAGGACGAACAAATGTTTAGTATTATCTTAAAATTGAAATTGAAATTTCAAAAGGTCGAGCCAAGGAGCATCAAGAGATTTGGTGGCTCCTAAAACACTCAGGCTAAAAAGCCCATTGTGGAAAGAGGGTAGATAGTCAAGGAGGGAAGGAGAAAAGTATCAGAGAAAGAGATAGGAAAGAATAGAGACAGAAATAAAGTCTTGTGAGAATTTTCCAGTTTCTTTGGCAAATCTGTAAACATCCTCCAGTTTTAGAGAACGAATATTACTCATTCTCACGACATCGGAATCCAAAACTCATAGCCGTGCTCTAGCAAAGGCAGGACACTCACAGAGAAAGTGCGCAGTGCTATTATATTACAGTATTACCTTACTTTTGTTTTAAGTTTGGCTCACTTTTCTAAAAATTTTATATATTCCTTTACTTTACTTATTTTCATCGTTTTTCTCCCTTTCAGATACCTATCGTGCACGCACCAAGCGTGAAATCGCCGCATCAGCCGCTTATGATGCCGAATTAGCACAAAAAGAGATCTTGCGGGAGTTCGGTCCACGCGCTTGCATACTGGAGGAGCCTTGCCGTGTGCACGCCTCACGTCCAGGTCGCTTTGGTGCGCAAGAGCATCCAGCATGGAATGAAATATTGAGGTGGGTAAATGTTTAAATCTCTCAGGTAAGAATGTGGAACTTTGATCACATGTGCTCAAATTTTAGCTAAAGCGAAAATGGCAAAATTTCGGAAAGCTGAGACAGTAAAAAATATTTTTTTGATGATTTTTGTTTGCAGTAAAGAAAAACCAAACTATTTTTAATTATCTCCAAATATTAGCTAAAGACAGATTGTATATAGGGTTACCGAGAAAGTCATGTTATCTATCAATTATCTGGCATCACTTTCCCAATAAACCCGCGTAGGTGAAACTAATTTTTGTACCCAGTACATAATAAAATATTTGTTGTGAGTCACTTTCATCATTATGACAGAAATTGCTTCAGTCTGATTATTAAAGTGCACTTAGGAATGTAGGTAAGATGAAGTGGGTTGATGAGCAAAACCTTTTCTCGTTGTTAAAAGTGCATTTCGTAAACACGCATTTATGATTATATAAAATCTTTAATCGCATGGAGGAGGGAATATTTTTCTATATCAATCGTTTTTTTTTTGTTATTGTAAAAACTTTTTTGTTAATTATTTTTTGAATTTTCCAAAAGTTCGTGTTTTGTAATACTCGTGACTGACTATTTGAAATTTGAGCTATTTTGAAGAATCAGTTGCATTTTTATGGAAAAATTGCTTAGAGTGATGTAGTCGAGCTCTGGTAATATTTTACTCGATTTCTCATTTATTTATTAATTAGAAATTAGAAATGGAAATAAAAAAACGATCAAGAATTGAGTCCTCATCGGAAACGCAGGTGGTACAAATGACCAAATAACATTCTTTTCTTCGAACCCCATATTTGTTCGAAATTGTTATTGAATTTTCCAATATTCAAAACAGCAAAACAAAAACGACCAAGAAATTATTTCTCTTATACCACAAATAGACAAATTCTGTTTTCTTTAAATTTTCGAACTTTAGATTTGATATCTTTCAAATTTTCCATCCAGTTAAAAAAAGAGAAACTCAAAAAAATTTTTATATTTTTTTCTTCGAATTTTCGAACTTCCGATTTTTTGTCATTCAAGTTTTCCATTGTTCAGAAATATACAAAAAAATTAAAAATCGACCAGAAAATTATTTCTCATCTAACACATATGTCGAAATTACACTTCTTTCTTCGAATTTTCGAACTTCAGCTTTGATGTCATTCAAGTTTTCCATTGTATAGAAATTAAAAACTAACATACACATTTTTACTCATCCGGCACATGGACTCGAATTTCATTTCTTTAATATTTTCGAACCTCAGATTTGATGTTATTCGTAATGATATGCCTCACGGACTTAGACGCTAATAACCACTGCTTCTTATATATACTGGCTGCATTTATACATTGCATATACTTCAGTAATATTATTTGCTTAATAGTTCAATGGCGCCCCATGGGCAGCAATTCCAGAAGTTGGCGGCTTTTCGTTTGAGACTAACTTTATTTGTGAGCAACGACTTCAATGTCTATTCCCTTATTCGCCTTATGTGCCTTTTGAATTTTAAATATTGTATTTGATGAGACCTTTTTGTATAAAGTGGTTTATAATTCCTTGACTAATAAAAATTTACACTTTTTAATGCTTAAATTTCTTTTTTGGGTTTTGCATATTGCATCCTATTATTTTTTAGTATATTAAAAGAACATTTGTAGTAAATTAAAATAAGTAAAACATTTTAAATTCGTATAAATTAGGTATAATTGGGTTTGTTTGGAATCAACTTCAGCCTCCATGTGATCGTTCGTAACTACACATGCGAATTCAGCCAAGCCATATCATAAAATTTTCAATCTAATTTCAGAACTGTTCTAATTTTTATGGTATTTAAATTACTCACTGGGTCATACTTAGACAGTTGAAACTTATTTATGTTATGATATGTTCAAAAATGGAATGCTATATGCTAGAAAAACATATGATGATTTATGCCACGTGGACCATTTCATTTCCATGACTCGAGATTCTATATTACAGGAACCCGTCAGCATGATTCGCCATTCATTATAATGTTATAATTATAACAGCAGCTTCTACATTTCGAACGATGATGCCACCAGCGTGTAAATCACACGTAAAATGGAAGAACTTCGCGAATAGATTTATTTGTTTTAAAAGTTAATTTCCGCGATTTGGTAATGTTTTCCTGATATTAAACGTTAAACGATGATTTGCCAAACTTCACTTTTAACTACCAACCCATAGTTAGTGATATCGATAATTCTAATGCAGCTAAAATAACACCCGATGTATACCGTCAAGCACCATCACCTCAGCAGCATTTCTCAGAAATGTATTGTATTAAAAATATTTTATGTTGTTACTACCGAAATAAATTGCTTATTCTTCCCACAAGCAGAATACAGCATTTTTTTCATAGACTCAAGCTCGCAAGTACCTCCCTCTTGTCAAGCAATCAGATGAGCTCATAATTCAAATGTTGTTTGTTCTCTGAGGCTCAATCAGGTATACCGTTGCTTTCATAAGACTCACTGCCTTTATGCGCCTCTTTGTTCTCTGAGGCTCAATCAGGCATACCGTCGCTTTCATAAGACTTAGGTTGAGCTTCATGAGATCGGCAAGTCTGTGATCGGTCCTGCCGAAGTACATGCATTTTATCCAGTAGAAAGCGGAACATTCATGTATATGTATACATATGTGATGTTATGAAATTTCGTCATTTCTAGGCACAGTTCACATAGGCACAAGTTTCTTACCTCAATTCTGTTGAAGTACTGCTCGTTCAAGAGAAGTCTATTTATCTACTGTAAGCCTCTTCTATTCGCCATTTCCCCGCTCGCTATCTCTTTGCTTGATTAACTTAACGAAAAATTTACATGCGAAAGCAACAACAAAGTTATCGAGTAAGATCCGCCGCTAGTGAGTATGGCTGTAGGTCATTAGGCCGCTCTGCCTTAACAGCACATGTAATTTAAGGCATCTCTCTTCCTGCGTTGCCGACACACGTTCATTTGCTTCATCTATTCGCTACTTGCTAAGTCTTCTCGAAAAAAGAGGCCTTGTATAGGGTTGTTCAATAGGTGCGCTTCAACTTTTTTCCGATAGGGAGGGCGAACGACGCAATATTTTTTATTTTTCGCTTGTCATTTGTAAACTTCATTAGTATACATTTCATCATGGAACGCTACACACTTGAGCAACGATTGCAAATCGTGCAAATTTTTTTATGAAAATAATCGTTCTGTTGCTGCTACTTTAAGAGCATTACGGCCATTTTACGGTCCATTTAACAAGCCGTCCCGTTTTGGGGTTATGTGAAATCATTGGTCTACAATAACAAGCCGGCGACGATTTGTGAGCTCAGAGCCAATATTGAACGCTAAATTGCTGAAATTTCGGCCGATTTATGCAAAAGAGTGGTCGAAAATTGGGTTCAACGATTGGACTTCGTAAAACGTGCACGCGGTGGTCATGCAAAAGAAATCGAATTTCATACTTTAATGTATATATTCAAACTCGATAATAAAAAAAAATTAGTTAAAAAAGTCAAACCGTTTGTGTTTTATTCAAAAAAGTTCAAAAGTTGAAGCGCTCTTACTGAAAAACCCATTATATGGCATCAATAAACATTTTGGCTGCCGGGCGGTATTAAGATACTGTCGTAATAATAATGCACGTGGCATTCCCAAGTACCGCTGAATAATTTTTGTGTTGTGAATAATTTTTGCTCATTATGCATTGCTGAGTTTCAGTTGAAGTTTTTATCAAAATAATTCACAGTAAAACACGTTCTTACTGCTTCAAGGAGAGCTTTTTCCGAAAAATGCTGATAAATTTCTTAATTCACCACCCATTCACTTGATTACCATACAGGCGTTTCTTAGTGCATCTACTTAAGTCTTAGTTGAAACTTCCTTCGCGTCTTCTTAATTTTTACTTTATTAATATTTGCCCCCTATCTTACCTTCTTCGCATGTTCTTGAACTTAGCAAATTAAGTTTTCTGCACTTGTCATTTAGTCTAAATGACTCTGTTAGCTCATCGCCATCTGAGTCGAATGCATGTTTTTCAATCAGACACGAAATCAGTTTTTATTTGCGAATTGCTAACTCATCTGTGCATAATTTAATGTCTTGTTCGCAAAACGTAATCGCTTTCGCTACCTTTTTCTTTCTTTTGCTTACGACGACAACAGCACATGGGTTGTTGTTGGCGGAAACTAGCAAAAACACAAAGCACAATGAAAAGAAGAAAAAAATACGAAAAGGATCTAAAATGAAAAATGCTATAAATTGGCAAAGTGCATGTCATTGCGTCACTAACCGAAATCGGTTATTTCAATTTACGCAAACTTGATTGAACTACAAATGGGAAGATTTTTCTTGCACCAAATTGGAGTGGCAGTGGCAGCAGAGTGCTAGAATGCGAAACATTAGTGGAGATAAGTTTTGTTAAGAGTTACCAATAAAATTAAATGAAAATGAAATGATACGACTATTCTATTAAAAAGTTTGCCTACTTGAGTTGAGTTCGGAAAAGTAGTCATGAATAAGTGCTGATGTTAATTTCAATCTTTTAAAATAGTTTGAAATTTTTTTTTTTAATTTTCCTACGCAAGCACACATTTATTATAAGTGTATATGAATATAAAGGGTGTTTTTTTTAGAGGTTAGGTTTTCAAGTTGGCACTCCTTTTTTCGTAGATGGTCTTTTTGACAGCTGTCACTTGATTTATGCTCAGTTTGGTTTGCCATTACATAATGAATAGACTTACACCTGAAAAACGTTTGCAAATCGTGCAAATTTATTACGAAAATAATGGTTCGGTTCGCGCGACGCATCGAAGAAAATTTTGTTCAGCGATGAAGCTCACTTTTGGTTGAATGGGTATCCTTTTTAAAACATAATGGCAAACCCTTATCTTTATAATAAAGCTAAATTCTTGGCCATAACATTAAATTATATACGTTTTATTTCATCTTGAAAACCTAACCTCTAAAAAAAAAATACTGCAGACTCAGCGCTAAACTTGAGGCTAAAAAAAATGTTTATAAAAATCTTGTTGATTCTTTGAAGCAATATTCGTGGCTGCTCGATAAATTTGAAGACGATCCTCTCTTGCGTACTTCAGCGCTTAGTATGGGAATGGAGTTACCCACAATAAACCATATAAATCAAACTTTAAACTTTGTGCAAATCTAAAAAAAACTGCAACACATTTTTATCGAAATTACTGGGTTAGCTTAGGTTACGATAAATCGCTGCCCAAATGCAGTACACTTGGATATAGAATCAAATTCGTCCATTGTGATGCCATACAGTGGAAAAAACAGATGGGGAAAAACAAAAACAAGAACTGACGAGGAGGGAAGAAGGAGGATGCTGATCAAACGGTGACTAATTACTTTAACCATCTCATTACCCTCGAAATTTCGAACTTTTCAATCAGAATTTTTAGAAAAATTTCCAGTAGGTAGGCTTATAGCCAGTGAGTGTTGAAGTAGCTGAAAAATCGCGTTGGGTTTTGGCAATCGCGTTTGCTAACGCCGTTGGGTGTTTTTGTCATACAGGGTTTGATTGAAAAGTAATGAGCCTTATTTTTTTAAGCAATTTTATTAAACCTTTTGGCTTATACAACTATTCTTCAAAATAGGACCCTTGAGCGTCAATAGAACGCTGGTAGCGGTCCTTCCACTGCAGAAACATTTTTTCGTCATACGCCGGAAACCGCGTTCAATGCGGCTGTCACAGTTTTTTGGGTCGCCTCGGTCGAAAACGCCTCCCCTTCAGCCTTTTTTCAGGGCGGGAACAAGAAGAAGTCCAGAAGGGATAGGTCTGGGCTGCAGGGAGGGTGGGGAAGCACCGGAACCCCCATCTTGGCCAATGCAGAGGTGCAGAGGAAGGCGGTGTGCGCCGGCGCATTGTCGTGATGAAGGGTCCAATTGTTGACGAGGTTAGGCCAAACCCGTGCGATGCGGTTTTTCAGCCGAAGGAGCACTTCTTTGTAAAATGCCGCGTTTACAGTACTTCCTGGAGGTACAAACTCCTTGTGGGCGATGCCTCGAGTAACGTTGCTTCAACGATCGCTGCATTTTTACCACTGTAAAATCCTAACACTCTTTTAAAACAGCTTTCACGCGCGGAGCGAAGTTGACTGCACCGCTGTTGCCAGCGAACTGGGACCGGTTTCTAGTGGAAGGGGAAGGTCCAATGATCATTTTCTCCCACCGGCCTATTCGGTTGATCGCTTGGCAGACGCTCCGCGCGGAAAGGCTCATTACTTTTCAATCAAACCCTGTATAGCCAAAACCAAAAAGGTCGAGTATTTGTTATATGGACCGCCAATAAAAAAAATTATCAAAAATTATCGAGAATTTTTAGCCACTTCAAAAATGTACTTTATTTAATTAAAATTTTATGGACTATATAACTGCATACCCGTTTTTTGGATAAAAAGTTTGAAATAATAATGAATAATTTTCGAATTTTTAAAATCTTTAATAAACTTTGACACTTTAATTTATTTGGTACTTGTTGCGGAATTAACCACATTTTTACAAAAAATTAATGAGAATACAGACACAAAAACAAGAAAACATCTTCAAAACTATTCGAAATATTGTGGCATAGTGTTGTGTATAGTTTTTTCGTGGGCTCGAACTGTATATAATGAGATCAATCAGGAGCATGGAATTTAAAAATGATTATATAAGGTGGCGCAAAATTAATCACCCTATCGGAAGATTTATTATTTTTGCAAATGGCGTCGCTTGTCAATCATATTTGGCATTTGTGAATTAGACAGCTGCAGTATACAAACCGATCAGCAATGGAGTGCGTAAGGACCAAAATACAAATTTCTCCACTCAAAATAATTTGTGTGTGTATAAATTTTATTAAAATCTATTAAGCGGTTTTTAAGTTAAAGTGATAACCAGTTCAAAAAACATTGTTTTGAGAAAAACGCATTTAAAGTTTTGCTATAGATTCCGGAGCCCCCAAGCGCTCTTTGTTAATGGTTGAATAACTCGAAAAATATTTGTCAGGTTTACTTCAAATTTTCACACAATATTTTCAAGATATTTTACTTTAAGAAAATGCAAAAAAAGAATCCAACTGTTTGAAAATTCTGATTACCCCTAACCCTTTAATACAACGGCCATCAGCTGTGATAACTTGCCAACTCTTCTCTGTTCATTTGACCCACACTTTCGGGTGCTTAGTGGGCTTAGTTTTAAAAGACTTTAGGCAAATTTTTTTTCAGCTACACCTCATAATAATCAAGAGGAAGTCACAAATTTAGGGACCTGCCGCATGGAAATTCGCTGTAGTATCAAGTCTAAATCTTCATTGCCTTGTCAGCAAGTTGTGCGATGTCCCGCATCCACATTTTTGCCTCATATACTGTAATTTCTTTTCTTTTCTTTGTAATTAAAATGCTTGATTTCGAAAAAAATCTTTAGCAAGATACAAAAACTTCACCATTTTCTTCATCTTCACCATCTCCTCAAAGTTTCACATATTTTACGCGCTGCAAGTGTGCCAGTTGGGGTTAACGTTTTGGAAGTTTTTCTTAGCGGAAGATATTGGAGACTTTGCGAAATCTTAAAACGCAGAAGTAACAAGAAAAGTTAATACAAAATAATAAAGGCAAAGTAAAATTCACTTGGCCTAAATGGACTTGATGGAAAGAATTTGTGAAGAGTAAGAATTATAGCGCTTGCATATAGTAAATTATGCCAAAATATCTCGATATTAACTACCAAAATCGAAAAAGCATCGAGTAAAATAAATGCTCGCATCAGGAAAATATTATCGCGGGCTTACTTGCAAGTACAGGTATCGAGAAATCACTCTCAATGGCTAGAAAAAAATTATTTATCATTTGGCGTTGCTTGTTCAGGACGAGACATTCATCCACCGGAGTGAACTACAGCACTTGGCGACGAAGTCTCTCTTGCAAAACAAATCCTACTTCGAATTTGCGCTCCTTTACAAGGCAGCTATAGCAGACATCGCAAGGTCCTATGTTTTTCTTACCTTGCAACGTCCATCACATCTCTTAAATGGCAGTGATGTCAGCCGTTACTCTTACCTTCCTTATTAAGGGACCGGACATTCCAGCTGCATGCCTCAAATCATAGTTCTTAATTCGTTTGTAGGGGTCGTCATCAGTACGGAAAGTTTTCATCCGTGACTTTGTTGCTGTTTTCATTCGGGGGAATTTTTACGTGGCGAGTCCCAGCGCACAACTATCTATGTTGGGATGCTTCGGCTACTCACGTTGGCTCGTTCCCGAACTTGAGTTCGGAAGCTATCCAGAGGATGCTTGGGCTAATCCCGGAAGTTGTGAGCTGCTTGAATCATATGTAGAAGAATCGTCCTGGCTACACGCAAGTGAAAGGCGATCAATAACTTTCCCCACTTGCGTGGACTTCTACATATAGAACCATTCTTCAGAAGCAAATGTTAGTCCCACAAAAAACCCATTTGGTTATAGCGGCGCCCTTTTCTTATTTTACCTTCCAAAGAACTTCACTCTGGCAGTACAATAACGCTTACTTTACACCTGGCAACTCTGCGCTTCGCGAAATCTCAACTTTCTGGTAATTGACTTTTCTAAAAGTGCGCGCTGTAAAAATGAAGTTTTACTGTATTTCATTACAACTCATTCAATTCATTTGCGAGTGAAAGAGCAAATAATGCTAAAAATAGCAAGTTCAAGTCATTGAAAATGCGCAAATAAAAATGGCGAAGAAAAGCTGAATGACTTTTCATAATGTTACAAGTTGTTGCAGCAGCAAAAAACAAAAAAAAAGTGATTGCTTGTACGAAACGTAAAAATTAGCAAGCGAAAACATTTCGTGAAGAAAGTCGATTTTCTTTTTATTGTTTATACTCTGATACGTATCCCTACATTTTCTTTTTTAATTCTTTTCTTCGCATTTGCTGTCTGTTGCACTAATGACGCCAACGATTGTAAAATTTGGCAGACGTAATGTTTACGAAATGTGCGTTACTCATACGCCGTGTCGTCGTCCCAATGCTTCTGTGTACACCGTGCGCTTATTGTTGCTTCGGTACCCTAAAAGTATGCTACCATTGTAGACAATAATAGTAGCGCCACTGACCTTTGTCAACACGTGCGGTAGTGGTGCAGTGCAGTGCGTGCGTACAGAATAAATTAGTAAGTTTTCCTTCGAGATTTTCCCAGTCGATAAACAAACGAATGGCGTAATGAAATAGCCAAACAATAGCGGAACAGCAGTGACTAAGGGCAGTACATGCAAAGCTATATATACTTAAGTACAGAAGTATATGAATTGAGCGGAGAGTACGAGGAGTTTTAATAACTTTGCAAAAATAAAAAATAAAATGAAATGGTAGAAACAAAAATAACTTGAATGCGAAAAAATTATTCTGAAAATGCACAAAAGCAAGCTCTTTAAGCATTTCCCGCCACTAGACAAACACAATTGGTCACTCACAAATTTTATTTGGCATAACTTCTCTTCAACTTCTGCAATTTGTCTTGCATTACAATCGCACACACATTCAGACAAACTCTTTTTGCATAATTTCTTTGTAACAAATTTGTGATTGCAAAAGTTTGAGCGAATAAATTCCATTTGACCAACGAAATTAAAACGACAGAAAAAAAATCTGTTGAAGCAGTTTGCTCATAGAATGGAATTAAAACTAGATTTACATAGTAACTGCAGCATTACTCGGTGTCTGTGTATTTGTATGTAGCTTTGAATGTGCCTAAGTATGTGTTTCTAGCAGTGTATGTGCTTATGTTCGTGCAGTTGCTATTTTTCGCAAATTTATGGCAGTTGTGCACACTTTTGTGGCAAGATTGCGTCAGTGCACTGCGTTTAATGATTTCACTTTGCATTTTTACGTAATTTTTGCTGCTTATATCTCTTGTCCACTTTGTGGACATTTTGTGGGGAAAACAATTTGCGCGCCATTGTAACCCTTTTGACCTTGACGGAGTGAATCAGTTGCAGTCGCCTGTTAATGAAGCAGGAAGTGAAAATAAGTAAAAATACATTTTTTTGAAAATAATATAATTAATATAAATTTCGTCTGTCGAAAGTGGCTGCACTTTTAATGTAAATTTCTAAAAAGTGGAAATTTAAATATAAAAATGTGGCCTTTAGCAAACTCTTTAACTTTTTTTGATACCCTATAGAATTTTCTGTTTCTCGGCGCAACTGAATATTTTTCAGGATTTGTGGGACCATCAGGAGACTAAGCTGCAAAAAAAAAAAAGAAAAAAATCTTCTGAGCTACATTTCTAAATATTTTTATCTTTACCACAGACAAAACCGCTTAAGCTTAACCTTAAATTATATTTTGCTTTACTATAGGGTGGCCATAGAAGAATGATAAGAAACGAAATTTAAATAGGAAATTTCTCTATGTCTCATATGAAATTGACTGTGGCCTTACTTGAATACCAAATCCCCAAAGCTAGGGGATAGCTTAAATGGTTGTATTGGTAATGCTGACAGTGGTTTGAGCGGCTGATTCAAACGTTTTTTTTTTTTCAATTTAATTTATTTACTTAACTAAGGAATGCAATATTATTTTTACTAGGTACGTAGGGTGGTTGTCATAAGACACACTTAGACCTTTCGCAGGTCCATTGTGATAATTATTCTTACTAGCTAAGCACTTATAAATCAAATCTATGAGTTATCATATGACTTAGGAAAAAGTTCATCAATGCCGTTCCAATAAGAGAAAAGTCGATGTCTATGACTTTTCTTGATAACTCGGTCCAATATGTGCAGTTTTATTCCGCAAAGAGCGTCCCGAATGTCGGTTTCAAGTTCGCCCAGAGTGATTGGTTTTGTTATCACAAACTAAGGATTCAATGTAGCCTCAGAGCAACTCATAGAGTGATGCCCAATCGACAATCAATTGATGAATACGCGCCGTGAGTGATCCATTTGTAAGGTTAGGTAGCTGTTAACTTTCTCTTTAAAAACTAAGAACATTGCTTTCCTTACCTGGCATGCAGCATCGTTCCATTGGATCCAGATACGCAAATAGAAATGCTGTCGAGCACTGAACACATAAAGTTGATTAAGGGGGAGCCTAGTTTATGAGGTCTAAAAATTGCATCTCTTTTCGATTTTTTTTTTAAGGAAAAAATTAATTTAGCACTGCAAAGTTTTTTCTATCTTTTAATGAACATTTAAAAAGTATAAACAATTTTTGTACTGGTTAAAATAAGTTGAAAAAAATGTTTAACATAGAAATTAGTAGAGCGCTGCAACGCTGGAGTTGCCAACAGGCGTATAAGATACAGCTCGTAATTATTATCTAAAGCAAAAAATTCAAATGGATTTCTAATTATCATGATTTTTTATTCTAGATGAACTAAGGAAACTTAGAGAAATTCCAAAATTTCAACTTTTTGGAGGTTTTAAAGAAAAAAATGCCTTTCTATAAAAAATTTTTTTTTTTTTATCTATTTTGTTAGTTCAAATAAAAGAGAAATTAATACTGAAGGGAACAAGCTATGATTCATTTCAAAAGGTCCATTAGTTTTTTTTTCATTCATGTACGCCAATTCAAAGAAATCATAAAAATTAAAAGTCGAGAAAAGAAGATAAAGTTTGTACTATAGCTGTCCGGTCACAGCGTAACTACCTAACGCTCGCCAAGCTTTGACTTTGTATCTACGGAAATATTGAGAATTGGGCTCTGTAACTTTGTGTGAATATTCTGAAATATATTAGGAATCGCTTAAAATGAAAAAAAAAATGATTTTTTTGGCCTTATAAACCAGGCTCCCCCCTTAACATCGCCCTATACAGAAAATATTAGACAATAATGGTGCATTATTTTGAAAGAAGAGGTGCAACAAATAGTCAATTATTGTGGATGTATTGATGCATGTGGAGTGTGTTGGCGCCAGTAATGGCAATTTTGCATGTTGCTGAATCTTGACTAAGAAGATGATTTTTTGTCCCAAATCCTTAACTGCTTACTTACAACTGAGCCGAAATAACGACAATATTTTTTATATTTTTTTTGCCACTTGTATTATTTTTATTTGTCTAAAATAAATATAATAAAACAACAAACAAATCAAATTATTCATAGGCATAACTAAGAATGAACTTATCAGTGTGATTTTAGACTAGGAAAATCCACCATCTACCAGATATTTTTAACACGCAAAGTCTTGGAAAAAGCCCATAAAAGGGAAATCGGTGTGTGTCGAGTTTAAAGCTGCATTCGACGGTATGAAAAGGAGTTGCCTACATGCCGCGATGTCTGAACTTGGTATCCCCGCAAGACTAATACAGCTATGCAAAATGACTTTGCTTAATATCAGCAGCGCCGTTAGAATTGGCAAGGACCACTCCAAGCCGTTTGATACCAAACGAGCTTTGACTCGTGTGTGACTTTTTGAACCTGATGTTGGAAAAGATCGTGCGAGCCGTAGAACTTAATCCCTTCAGCACAATTTTTTATAAGAGCGTACAATTGTTGGTACGGTATGGTATTGACACCATCGAATAAATAACCAAAGCGAATGGGCCTGGTAGTGAACCAAGACAAAACGAAGTACCTCCTATCATCAAACAAACAATCGGCGCACTCGTGCATGGGCACCCACGCCACTGTTGACAGTTATGATTTCGACGTTGTAAAATACTCCGTTTATTTAGGAACCAGCATTAACACCGATAACAATGTCAGCCTTGAAATCCAAGGTAGAATCTCTCTAGCCAACAAGTGCCACTTTGGTCAAAGTAGGCAAATGAGTAGTAAAGTCTTCTCTCGACGAACAAAACTAACACTCTACAAGACTCTCATCATACCCGTCCTAACGTATGGCGCAGAAGTTTGGACGATGACAACATCCGATAAGGCGTCCCTTGGAGTGTTTGAGAGAAAGATTCTGCGAAAGATTTTTGGACCTTTGCACTGTGACGACGGGGAATACCGCAGGCGATGGAACGATGAGCTGTATGAACTTTACGACGACATAGACATAGCGCAGCGAGTAAAGATCCAGTGGCTACGTTGGCTGGGTTATGTCGTCCGAAGGGATACAAACTTGCCGGCTCTCAAAGTATTCGATGCCGTACCTGCTCGTGGTAGCAGAGGAAGAAGAAGGCTTAGCCTGCGTTGGAAAAATCAGGTGAAAAAGCAATTGGATTTACTTTGTGTGTCCAGCTGGCGCCAAAAACTAAGCCAAAATCATTTTAAGCTTATCGCGCAAATCAAGAAGAAGAAGATTAAGAAGTTTAATGAAAGATAAACATAAAATATATCGCTATAAATGCAGAGATTTCATCTAGAATGAGTATATGGGGTCATGAAAAGTACGGGCACGACGAGCAAAGCCAATGAAACATTTTTGGGTACGCTCAATTAGAGCTGCGCGACAGGCATGATAAGGTTTCCAAATGAAGGATGCGTATTCCACTTTAGAACGAACAAATGTTGTGTAGATCAATTTAAGAGTACATAGAAGCACTTCTGCACTGTTGCGCCTTTCAAGGGCTGAGTTCCACATATTCTAACAGGCGTCAAAAGATGCATGCTGAAATGGGAAACTTTACTTAATATGTGTGTTGACAGCTGTAGGATTTCATTGGTAAAATGTTTTCACTGTTGAAATATACCAATTAGAAAAACAGTCATGACCTCAGGTCATCCTTTATTTTTTTTTCTTTTTGTGATAGGACATCCGCCTTTTTTGTGAGATTTTGCACCGTGTAACTTGTATCTATCATATATATATTTTCCCGTCGTTTCCTAGGACCTTCTATCCATTGCGTAAGTGTAAAAGCGCATCCTAGTTCTTTGAAGCTATGACAGTGAAAGTTGCGGGCATTCTGTAGAAGCTGCCAATACAAGAAGGTTTTGCTTTGAATGCCACAGGAATAGATTGTATATTGAGTGTAAAAATAATCAATTATATGAATGCATGGATAGAAAATGAAATGCTTTGCAGCGACAGCCCCACTATTTAAATGCCTCACCTCATTTAAAAGGAGACATCTAAAAGCCGACATGCCAAGCCTTGCACCTCAGCCGAATTTGTTTCAAACTGTCAGTTGAGTACTAAAAAGTTCTAAGCAGTCAAGCAATATTGCCCATTGTTCGAGTATTGGTTTTAAGACGGATGATTTAAAGGATTGGGAAAGACAAGTGCGGTGGGGATTCATTGTTTTTAGCAAACTGCCCAGAGTTTTTTCAAGACTCTGAGCAGTTAGTTGGAACAAAAAGAATCTATTATTATTATATATTATGGATTAGGCTTAAAAATTTTTTAAAAATATATTCGCTCAAGGCACTGGAAAAAATAATGTAGCTTGTCTATTCTTAATACACACATTCGAACCAAAAATGTCCCATCAAGTTCAACCGAAAGCCGATTAGGGCCAGAGCAAAAACGTTATGCTATTCTCATTCTCCATATAAAGTGGGCACAGTGCATTGCCGATGTTGCCTATGGTGACCATTTGTTATTCCGAATAAGTTTGCCACGCAATTAGTTCCATCAGGGCTCATAACTCACCCTTCCCCTCCCTGAATATGAATTTTGCTACCACACGGGCCTTTTCAGGAAAAACTTGGTTATTTTCCTAGCAACTATTGCACCAATAATTTTCATGAGCTTTTCGCGGAAGCGCCGAAGCATTGCGTTTTGCCAATTCAGTATCCAGTTCGTCAATTCATTACCCACCGCAGTGCCCACACACCCACATATGTTCAAGTTTATTCCACTTCGCAACGGAGGTCAGTCTCGGCTTAAATTTCTGGGCTATCATTGAAGAGGTGTGCATGGTTTCTCCGGCATTTAGAGCAGCCAGTTCATTGCCTTGAGTTCATAATTTCAAGTTCACTCCACTTTGAAAGGCAGTTCAGCCTCGACTTACATTACTAGATTATTTATGAAGCTTTTAAGACTTTGCGTCCGCTTTTTAAGACTTTCAACTCTGTTTAGCTGTCAGTGCAGATTCTGATTTTATGTGTTCGCCGACTTTCGGTAATTATTCAGCCTGGCAATAGTTGGCATTTAATTGATTAAGAAGCGAGTACTGCATATTGAAATGCACTACTTAAGCTGCTGCTTCCGTTACTCTGCGTCTACTCCTTCTTTTTCTATATCCTCATAAGTAGCTAAAATACTTGAGCCACTTCAGTAGCTTTGGTTTTCATGCCGTTAGGTTGCGAAGCCACTGCCTTTGTATTATGCGGCATTTTATGAGTCACTGCTATTTTTTCGCATTCATTCCACAATAAAAAACAATAATGTTTTCCCCACAGTCACTTAACTATTATATGATACGCGAGTATTTGTTACTCTTTTATTATTTTTATTATTGTTGCTTTAGCTGCTACTCAGAAGTTATTATTTTTTAATCTACTCAGGTTTTTTTGTGCTTTCAGAATCAGCGCAGCGCATTTTCATTGCCATTTCACTTTGTTTGCGGAGTGTATATTTACCGTTTGGAAGTAGAGTATACAGGCTTTTTTTTACAATATTGTGTACAGTGGAGAGCTTAACAGAATGCACGATTAGTTTCATATTTTGATATATAATATTTTTAATATTTACAAGGACTTCCGAAGTAGATTTTTTTCCAAGTAATTTTCACTCGTAACCCAAATATAAATCAAATTTTCATGCTTTATTTAAAATGTAAAAAAATTCAACAAACCTTTATTTAAGTTTTGAACTTTTTAATTAGAATTTGTAGAAGATTTTTGAGTACTTAGTAACATACAAAACTTCAAATAAAATTTACCTAAATTTCTAACTGGTTTATGACCCTCGCCTTATTTGAAATGGTGTTTTTGGGGTGTTTCTTTAAAAGCGTGTAAAACGAAAACGAAAAAATATTTTTCATTTTTGTTTCTAGTATTTCTATTTTTTTTTTTATTTTATTCTTTATTTATTCTTAAAAAGCAAAATTTTTTTTGGCCATGCAAGGTTCTTTCAAAAACTTGTCAGCCTTCAAAAAATGGTCTTCCAAAAAAAGGTATGTCGCTGGCGACACGGACTTCGGGACTCACATGTGTCTGAAATCAAAAAGACAAAAAGGTTCTTGTTCAGTGTGAACGCCGTTATCCTGTGAACTACGATTTATAAACAAAAATAAAATATGACAAAATGGCGGACGTTCAAAGGTGAACAACCGTTTTTTGTCCCTTTTCTTACTTTAATGGTCCGAAAAAAAAAAAATTTTGTTTTCCAAATGATCGTAAATCATACGAAAGCGACATCACTTCTGCATCATTTAATTTTTATTTGATCAAAATCGGTTCAGTCGAACCGGCTATATTTGTATCCATTATCCAAGTGAAGAAAATTTTTTGAAGGCCGACAACTTTTTGAATACACCTCGTATGACCAAAGCAGAATTTTTATTTTCTAATAATAGATCAGAAAATTAAATACTCAAAATACTCTCTTTTTGTTTCCGTTTTACGTGCTTTTAAAGAAACACCCAAAAAACTCCATTTCAAATGGGTCGACAAATCTTTTGGGTACTGAGTAACATGGCTTATAAAATTCTAGTAAAGCAAAGCCAAATTTTAAGCCGCTAAAAAATAGCTTGGATTTAAAAAAAAATTATTGACGGCTAGTTGCACTTTATTCCATATAAAAAAGAGTTTTTTGTGAAAGACAATGCGGAAGACTGTTTGCAAAACAAAAACAACACTAATTAAAAAATCCCCCCCAATTGCTCTTATTATATGAAAAAATCCGTGAGAGCCATCACCCAAACAATTTTTATAAATCCGCACTCTTTTTAGGCACTTAAAATTTGCACTTTTTTACCAAGGTTTTCAGGTTTCCACTTCGATCTCATGGTCTTTTGTGCCCTCTACTTACCACGACATGCTTCTCCGACTTTAGAGCTCAAACGCTCACACTTTGGCAAACAAGATGGAACTCTGGATGCAACAGTTTGGTAGATGGATAGCGGGACTAATATCCGAGAAAGCATTGTGAAGCTAACTATTATCTCACACAGTTTTTGTCAGGATACGGGTCCTTGGCACTGGAAAGGATTCAACGACTCGCTGCTCTGTGCATAACAGGAGCGCTGAAAACCACTCCAACGGCGGCGCTGGAAATGATTCTCAGCATGCCACCTATTGACCTTATGGCGGAAAACCTGGCAGCGAAATCCGCGAGGAGGTTAGTGGCTGCTGGAGTATTCACCTGCAAAACCTTCGGTCACAGCTCAATAGGAAAGTGGAGCTCAGGTTGCACAGACTACATGACTCCGTACTTTAGTTGGGAGAGAAGGTTTCGCACTGCAATTGCAGAGGAGGGATGGCACAAAGGCATGAAGCCTGACGATAGAACTTTTCACATCTATACAGACGGCTCTAAAACTTCAGATGGAGTGGGAGCGGGTATTTACTGCTCGAAACTAGGACAGCTATCAAGCTGCCAAACCACATCAGTATTTTCCAAGCGGAAGTTTTTGCTGTGGGGAAAGCCGCGGAGCTAGCCTACACAAAAGCAAGAAAGAACTCAACAATTAATATATACGTGGACAGTCAAACAGCAATAAAAGCAATAAGCTCATATTGTATTAAGTCCAAAAATGTTCGACGGAGCAGGGAGGCCATAGAAAGTGCGGCTAGCCTTACAGTAGGCTGCATATCTATTGGGTACCTGGTCACAAAGGCATTATGGGGAACGAAATAGTAGATGAGATAGCAAAAAGTGCTGTTAGACTACCTTTTGAATAGGAGAACGACATACCAAAACCGCTAAATACAATGTACAATGAAATGGACGATTATATTAAAAGGCGAGTGGAAGCTAGGTGAACTAATCTGACCACATGCAACAAAGCAAAAGTCATGTGTAGAACTAACGACAAAAAACTGACTCAATTCGTACTTACGCTCTCGCGAAAGGACTGTAGAACTGTCATAGGTATGCTAACAGGTCATAATCTATTGGCTGCATATGCGTACAAGATAGGGATTGCTAACACGGACAAATGTAGAACATGCTGAGAGGATGTTCAGGAAACTTTAGAACACCTTCTGTGCGTTTGTCCGGCATTATTAAAAATTTGTTTAAAGCCTCATTGTTTGCGGGTCTGGAGGACGTCTCAAAAGCGGATCTCCCAGCTCTGCTTAGATTCGCCTAAAGCGTTGACATCCTACATGATGTCTACTTTAGGTATTCATAGAGGTCGGTCTCCATCTGGTATTGCTAGGGACCAAAAGGTCTATGCGTGGCTTATTGCCAACCAGGCTAATCTAACCTAACCTAACGGGTGCTTTCGCAGGTATTTGTGACGAATGGGAAAGGTGAAGCGACCAAATTCTGTTTGTGGGTATACCGAATACGATGATGGGAGGCGTTAAACACAGAGAGAACAACTTGACACATGCAAAAACAATCGAGGAATTGATGATAGGAGAAGAAAAATGTAATGCCGTCGCACATTTCGTTTAGAATAGTAAGCGAAAAAGGAGGCGACCCTCGCATGGACAGTAAGTGAATGTGTCGTTCTTAGGACGCGGTTTTGGACCTCTGCCTTGAAACAATGCGGAAGCAGTCTCGGGGTTGTGGGAAACATCAAGTTGCACTGGAGCTCCCTCCGCATGAACCAAGTTACTGCATAGTTAAACATTTTCCAAAAATTCTGATAAAAAAGTTGAAGATTTTGATAAAAATTTGTTGAATTTTCAAAAATTTGTTATATGATAAAGTTTAAGAGTTCGATTTATATGGGTTTTGATTAAAGAATGAAAAATATCAAAAGAAAATACATTAAAAAATGAGAAAAAAAATTTAGCTCCTTTAAAATTCATCATCCAGTCAGTTATGCTCACTACTGTATGCAACTACACACACATATGTATATATTTACATACTTTATTTGGCTTGTGTACTTAAAAAGCTATGCAAAGCTTAATTTCCTTTTGTTTCAACATTTATTTGCTTTTATGCTCATTGCTCGACTATTGTCATATTCCTTTGTTATTGTACTTCTTGTTTGTTTGTGTGTGTGTGGGTGGTGTGTGCATGCATTTGTTTTGGTGCTAGCATTTAATTCTCTTTTTTTAATTATTTCTTTTTTCTTGCTTGCTTCCTTTGCAGAAACTACAGAGTTCAATCAACCGGCATGAAACAATGGTACCTCCTCTCACTCTACATTGGCGATGCAGTGCGCGATGTGCCACTGTGTCGGCACCTGGCCAAACGGATGCCATGTCCAGGCGTTGGACCATTGCCGCCACCGCAACCGCGTTAAGTCAAAGTCACCATAGACAAAAGTAAAACCAAAGCTATGTAAAATCAGCGTGAAGTTCCAGTGAGTGTACCAGCTAGCTACGCGCTGGGAGTTGGCAGCGCTTTGGCGTGGGAGCAGGGCGAGCTTCTACCTCAATCATGGAGCGAAATACAAAACGTGTACATATATACATATTTATATATCCATTTCTTTGCATTACTTACCAAACAAAGTGAGTGTACATCAGTACATCACCCACATTACTCATTGCCGTTTCGACAGAGTGCAGACATTTTTTCCGACGCTCTTTTTTTTTTGTTTGCTTTGCATTCCATTTTACTTTATTTTACTTTATTTCACTTGTTTCTACTTTTTATTATCATACCTTTTCACATTTGGCACATTTGTGCTTTGCATGTTTGCCAAAGTTTTTAATTTTCATGCCAACGCAATTGTCATGACAAGCAAATGCTACACTTTATGTATGCATGTGTATGCGTGCATGTTAGGGTGACTCACCCAAAACTGAAAAAGTAAAAGTTTTTCCAAAAGAGTTATGAAATCTATTATATTTTGAGATTTTACTCCAAGTATTGGGCAACAATTCTATGTCTTATATGAGCAGGACTGACTTTGAAAGTATCTCCAAAAACCGAATTTTTTTGTTCAAATAAAATTAATTTTTGAAAATATCTTTTGCACAAAAACAAATTCAAAAAAAGGAGGTAATAAAGTAGTGATGATTAAAAGCCTTACTCTTAAAAGGTCTGCTTAAAAATGCTGAACAATTTTATCAATAGAGTTTATCAATGGGATTTTCGATGCTATTTTTGACACTTTTTGTGTGATAGACTTATGAAAATTTTGAATTACTCAGCCAAACTATAACCGATTAAGACTTTTAATTTTTTGCAAAATTTTTGCATTCATCTCCCAATTTTGTTTCTTCGAAAATAATTTTTTTCTCGAAAACTTGAATTACTCAGCAGAACGATAACTGATTTTATTTGTACATTATCAGCCTTTTAATTTTTTACAAAATTATTACATTCATGTCCCAATTTTTTTTCGAAGATACATTTTTTTTCGAAGATACATTTTTTTTCGCAAGCTTGAATTACTCGGCCAAACCATAACCGATTTAGACTTATAATACGTCGTTTTATTTGTCTATCATCAGCCCTTTAATTTATCCAAAAATATTACATTCATGTTCAAATTTTGTTTGTTCGAAAATATTTTTTTTTTCGAAAACTGGAACTGCTTAGCCAAACCACAACCGATTTAGACTTATAATATTACATTTTATTCGTATACTATCAGGCTTTTAATTTCCTCGAAAATTATTGCATTCATGACCCAATTTTGTATGTTCGAAAATAATTTTTTTTCGAAAACTTAAAAAAAGCATAAACGATTTAAACTTATAATACATCATTTCATTTGTATATTATCAGCGTTTAAATTTCGTCTAAAATTTTGTATGTTCGAAAATAATTTTTTTTTCGAAAACTTAAAAAAGCATAAACGATTTAAACTTATAATACATCATTTCATTTCTATATTATCAGCGTTTAAATTTCTTCGAAAATTATTGCATTCGTGTTCCAAGTTTTTTTTCGAAAATAATTTTTTTCGAAAACTTTAATTACTCAGCCAAACCGTAACCGTAATCATTTTAATTGTATATTATTATTGGAAAAATATTATGTTCATGTCCCAATTTTTTTTTTTCGAAGATAAATTTAGTTTTCGGAAAACTTGAATTACTCGGCCAAACCATAACCGATTTAGACTTGTAACAAGTCGTTTTATTTTTATATGATCCGCCTTTTAATTTATTGGAAAAATATAACATTCATGTCCCAATTTTTTTTTTTCGAAAATAAATTTGTTTTTTTCGAAAACTTAAATTACTCAGCCAAAGCATAACCGATTTAAACTTATAATACATCATTTTAATTTTATTATCAACCACCTTTCAATTTGTTCTAAAAATATTACATTTCTGTCCCAATTTTTTTTTTCGAAAATAAATTTTTTTTTCGAAAATAAATTTTTTTTTCGAAAATATAATTTTTTTCTAAAACTTTAACTATTTAGTTAAGCCATAACCGATTTGATTTGATTTCTTGCAAAATAATACATTCATACCTAATTTTTCTTTTCGAGAATAACATTTTTTTCGAAAACTCGAAACTTAAGAAACTTCATTTTAATAGTATATTACCAGCCTTGGAATTTCTTCGAAAATTATTGTATTAGAGTTCCAAATTTTTCCCTTAAAAATAAAATTCTTTTCCGAATACCTGAATTACTCAACCCAATCAAAACCGATTTATACTTATAATACCTATATCAATGTAAAGGTATTTTATAATCTTTTTCATTTTATAATCTCTTCTCATTCATTATATCCATTCACCAATTTGTTTTTCGAAAATATCAGGCCACCTCTCTTCCTTTGATTCCGTGGATGAAATTTTGCAAAATATTAAAATTTTTTGCTTTTTATGAAAAGTTCGATTTTTGTAGATAACCTCAAATCGGTCCAGTTCACGTAAAAACAAATATGTTAACGGAAGTTGTAAAATAATCAATTCATAAAATCTTTTGTATGACGAGTGATGCACCCTAGTAAGTAAACACATGTAAGAAAGAAAAATTGCAGCAGTCAACGAAGCACTGAAGCGACAAGTGAACGAAATGAAACGAAACGCAAACGACAGCCACAAATAACACACTCCAATGTAATCATGTAATATATGTTTGAGTACCACCCCACAGCCAGACCTAGTAGTTCTGAGGTACCTAACTAAGAGTTTTCCTTCCAGCTGAAGTGGTTCGTCTTCTATCTCTTTTCAATACTAGCAGCTTGAATTTCTAGCATCCTACGAAATGTCAGCTGTTGGCTTATACATTACAATCGCACCAGTTAACGGCCTAGTAAGCCTCAGCACCACAAACTAGTAAATCCATGCATTAGTGTTGAACCAGATAATGAATGGGTTCATAATGGTCCAAAGCGCAGCTAATTGACTTCATTGACGATCATTTTATTCACTTAGTTTTCATTTTGTTTGAATCATTCGTTAAGTGGTAAGATCAACCTGACTGAATGAATATTAGACGGTAACAAATAATTTTTCTTCAACGAAATTATTGGCCCTAGTATTTTTTTTTAATTTTTATGTATTGACTACATATAATGAACTTCAATATACATTCCAAAAAAACAGAAATATTTTGTAATAGCAAAGATACATGAACTTTAATCTTTGTATTTTCCCCCCTACCGACGAAGAAGTACAAGATTCCAAGTATTTTGTCGCCGGAAATTTTTCAAGAAATAGGCTGAATTGTAGACTTGAGTAAACTAAAAGAATTTTGAGAAATATTCAGTATTTTTGGGATTTATTGGATGCCAAAAATGTTGGTAGAAAGGTTTTCACAAAGCGAATTCCTTGAATCTCTTAAGGCACTATGAGGCCCTATGCTCCAATAGAAGATAAAGGAAATAAAGGAAAGGATGGTGACTTTGGCACTAGAGTAGCTGATTCTGCGTTTGTGGGTGTTCAAAGTGTTCTTCGTTGTTGTTATTGCAGCAGCATAAATATTCCCCAAACATATACGCCGAATGCTGCTTAAGTGACATTCATTGGCCGGATATGAATCCGAGTCGTTCCTATTACGTAAAACCGTAAATTAAGGAGTAGATAGCTGTTTTTTCTTGTTTTTCGCTAATAAAGTTAGTTGAAAAAATTAATAAAAATGTTTAATTAAACCATTTGAAAATATCTTACCTCACTCTGTGTACACACAAAATTAAAAAAGGTGCACCAATTTCCAAATCAAACTATTGAAAACTATCACTCCTACTATAACTCCGACTATAACTCCAACTATAACTATTGAAAGTTATCACTGCCTATATATAGGAGTGTGCTGGGAAAATTGCTTCAGAAGAAGAAGAAGGGAAAAAATTCTCGACCAAGAGTTTGGCAAAAAAAACTTTTAACCGTTTAATTTCCTTGCCATCAATGTGCTCTTACACGTTAAATTCATAGAAAAACATTTTCGATGCATACACCTCGACTTAGTCCATTTGCAACTAGTACAATTCAGACCACTCTCGAACTAGTATGATTTGTACCCTAAATACCACTACATTTCGGAGAATTTTTGTTAGTTTGTTAAACTTTTCAGCAAAGGGTATGCACTTCTACATATGTAGACCTGTATGCGTGCATTTTTCTACGTGTGCTAGAAAGGTTGCTTCACGAGAAGTGAAAAGGTTCTTGATAAAAAAAAAAAAATACTTTTAACCGTTTAATTTCCTTGCCATTAATGTGGTCTAACACGTTAAATTCATAGAAAAATATTTCGCTTGCATACACTCCTAATTGATCGCTTTGCAACTAGTACTATTCAATACACTCTCGAACTAGTACGATTTGTACCACTAAATACTAGCTCATATACAAGAATTTTTGCTAATTTGTTAGACTTTTCACCAAGGGCATATATATATGTAACTATGTATGCATGCATTTCTCTACGTAGGTGTTGGCTGCCAACATTGGTCAGCGCATCACTTTTACCTGCACTCCCTCCCATTCACCCATTTTCGTACATAATTGTAATTGAAGCGTGTGGTAGGAGTTAGCTTATTGCGTCGCTTTTGTGGCAGCCTTAATGGAGTATACTTGCACTTGCACCTTACTTCTGCTTTTGCTATGTGAACACTGGTAGTTGCCGCATGCATATGTGGCATACATACATACATACGTGGCATATACATACATTTGTAAGTAGATATGTATGTAAGCATGTGTATAACTTTCAAAAGTGGAATGTAAATAATTATGGCGAATAAATTAAACAAATGTGAGCACATGCAAAGGCGGGAGGCGGGAGGCCGACGGTTGGCAGTGACGTGAAATAAACGCTTCAATGACGCTAACTGCTTTCGGAGGAATCCACTTGCAATAATACTTTTTGTAGTACTTCTCTTTGAAACGCTGTAACATGCAAGTGGAGCCATCAAATAAAAAACGGTCCGAGAACCTTTTGTAAATAGCAATGGCAGCTTTATGAGCTGCATGTACTTTAAGGCGACATAGACAGAGTGCAGTGAATAAATATCAAACAGCTCTGCTAGCTAGGTTATCGCGCCCAAATGTATAAAAAAACTCTAGCACTGAAAGTATTCGATGCGGTACCAGCTCGTGGTAGCAGAGGAAGAGGTGCACATTTTCTGCGTAGGAAAATCAGTGGAGAAGGGCTTCTCTTCACTTGATGTGTCAAACTGGCCCTGATTAGCACAAGAAAGAAATGGCTTTGTTATACTGTAATACTTCAACTCGGCCAAAATCGCTTAGACGGTCATCGCCCCTAGAGCGGAATCTTGCTGGAAGATCCAACGCTCTCCATTGAAGAGGGAATTGCTCAACTGCTTCTTCAAAAACATCCTCCTGGTACACTTTTACCCCCACTTTTTCGCAGAAATGATAAAATGTAATGCCCTTACAAGGCACTCCTCACCACACCACTACGCAGGTTGGGTGGTGGCCACGCTGAACAATTGGAACAACATTTTTTGCGTCTTTCGAAGTTTTAGCATAGATTTTGTTGTTTTGTTTATTAAAAGCTTATTCAACCGTGAAAATTTTCTCATCTATGAAATGAATATTTCCATGCCTGCTGACCGCGTATCGCCGAAGAAGCTGCTTGCATCTGCCGAGTCTAATTTTCTTCAAGCGCGTTGTTGAAATATTACCAGTTGAGCGATTGAGGGCTCATTAGTCTTGACATGGATCTGGTCGGTACATTAATTTTCCTGAACATGAGTCTCTACTTTCTAAGCGTGAATTTTAGAGCTATTGAAATTAAAATACTTGATTTTTTTTGTAAGAAACTGGAAATATATCGGGCCAGTCCATAAGTTCGTGCGTTTTTTAAAGGTGGTTTCAAAATTAATAAAAAAGATGTTTAAAGTATTTATGAATCAATAATCACGTTTAGGCAAATTTTTAATTCCCTGCTCAAAAATTTGTTTGTCCTTGGAGCCAAAATACGCTTCGATATCCCTTTTTATAGCTTCTTTTGAGGAGTAGTTCTTGTTACTCATATGGGATTGAAGTCCACGGAAAAGGTGATAATCACAAGTTGCAACATCCGGAGAGTATGGAGGATGCGACATTAGCTCCCATCCGAGCTCGTTCAGCATGCCCCATTCAGGTTTGATAGCTGATGGGAATGTAGTTGCATTTTCCACTTTTAATAATTTTGTGTGCGGTGGACTTTTTGGTAGAAATGACCATATGGAGAAAATGACTATAAAACTGCATATCCAATGTTAAAATATAAATCCAAAAATTTAAGTTTTTTTTAATTCTGATTATATAGGTTGAAGATTTGATGAAAATTGAATGAAGGTCAAAAACCTAGGCACAAAGTTTGAAATTTAAATGCATGTGGTTTTTGGTCATAACATGAAATATATTCTTATTGAAAACCAAGTAGGCATTACAATTCAATTGTAAAGAAATATCGTCAAAAAGTATGACATGTTTTGTTCGCTGACTAGCAGAACCTAAGCGTTGTGGGTCTGAATGTTCTACTGTGAAATTAGCAAATATAATTTTCACAACCTTTTTAGTGCATCTCTCAAACTTGGCAGTCACTTATTTTGATTTACAATAAAAAATTTGTAAATTAACTTTTTAAATTAATATTAACGCAGTTCACAATTATGTGCAAGCAACTTGTCGATTCCTAGAGTTCCATGCTGGCGGGGCACTGACATTATGGCATTTGAAATTTTTCATGGAAACACTACAAAAAAATGTATTTAGTATATTATTTATGCTGCTTAGCCATTCATAATACAAACATACAAATCTTCCGATAGGCTGATTAAATTTGCGCCACCTTGTATGTGCAACTGAAATATCATATATGTAAGTTGCTCTTGAAAATGAAACAAAAATTCAATAATAACTGCATTACAATAACATACATATCATAAAAAAATACAAACATACAAAAAATTGCATTGCTGTTTCCCAAACTCAGGTATTTTTGATGCAAAAAGTAAGCACTTGCTCCTATTGAATTGTAATGCAGTTCGTGTTTGGGCCACTTAATTTTCTTCCCCTTTTTGAAACAAAAGCAATCGTCTGCTGCAACTTCAGTCCTAAATAGTGTTGTTGTTTTTGCGCAACATACAAAATTTTGCTAACATGGCTTTTTGCATCAATTGTCGTTGTCGCTTCTTGTTTACTTCGAACTGATTGCTGCAATTTCATTGTTGTTGGCCATTGTCAGTTGCTTAAATAAAATGTCTCAGTTGCTTAAATAAAATGAAGAGGCAGAGTTTTTTTTATTTCTTAATTCAGTTTTGTTTAATTTTCATTTCGTTTAATGCTACGTGCATTTAATTCGTATTATCTTGGTATTTATTATATTCTGTTATTTAAATCCATATTTAATTCAATTGTTGTACAAATATAAATTCATACATATTTAGGATGGCTAGTACATATTTCACGAACTTCCACTTCATTTAATATTTTAACTATCTAATTTATAGCTAAACGCCTAAACTAAGTCAATGTTTAAATTGTTTTTATTTATCAATAAATGAATAAAAAAAAGAGAATAAAAAAATTATAAACTGAAGTTCTTTATTACTGTTAGTGGAACAATTTTCTATTAATGCTACCATGAAACCGAGCGACAGTCAAGTTTTTCGAGGAAAATTTTGATAGGCGTGTGGAACTATAGATTTTATATAGAAATGCTGCATTCTTTACATATACTTATACTTATACTTATACTTATACTTATACTTATACTTATACTTATACTTATACTTATACTTATACTTATACTTATACTTATACTTATACTTATACTTATACTTATACTTATACTTATACTTATACTTATACTTATACTTATACTTATACTTATACTTATACTTATACTTATACTTATACTTATACTTATACTTATACTTATACTTATACTTATACTTATACTTATACTTATACTTATACTTATACTTATACTTATACTTATACTTATACTTATACTTATACTTATACTTATACTTATACTTATACTTATACTTATACTTATACTTATACTTATACTTATACTTATACTTATACTTATACTTATACTTATACTTATACTTATACTTATACTTATACTTATACTTATACTTATACTTATACTTATACTTATACTTATACTTATACTTATACTTATACTTATACTTATACTTACTATACTTATGATAATGAGTTTGAAATTGATGTACATAATTCCATTTTCACAAAAAATTAGTTATTGATTATTATGAATTTTTTATCATAAACTTTTTCCAAAAAAATTTGTTAAAATTTTCTTTATTTTTATCATTACACATTTTCGTAGTTAATGAAGTTACAAATACAATATAATAGCTTTGAAAATGGCGCAAGTCCTCTCCCCTCAAATACATTGGAATATTTAGTTAAAAATTATTCTACATAATTTCATCAGTACATTTTTATATGTGTGACAACATTGTAAATGATATACGCATTTTTTAATTTCCCGGAATTTCGGTTTTTCCCCGCTTATTATAGTATATAAAGTCATCCAGGGGGGCCCAATAAATTGCATCTTGTTGCTTGAAAAATGTAATGACGCAACAACGCAAATTATCAACCGCCTACTGTAATTCTTTCATTTATTTATAACCAAATATGTATGTCGAAATGAGAACGTTGAACGCTGGAGTATGTCTCTGGAGTCGGACACATAACCACTGAAAAAGAAATCGGCAAGTTGCTAAGTAGCGAAGAAACGTGGGAGATCATCATTGGTTTCGCGGAGAGAATTCTTCGTATAAAAAATCGGTATCTGAAGTAATGGAAAGTTGGATGGGCGACGGTTCCAAACGAGCGAGAGTTTGCTAGTCCTGGGACATACCATTGCTTTGATAACGCAATAGGCATTTTAAACCTCCTCATCCGCAAAAAAAAACTAGTTATGTATGTCAACTGTGATCATTGCGCTCACAAATGCCTAAAATCACTTAATACCGTACAACAAACTTTTGCACTGAACAAGCCAACTAAAGCTTGGCATACTTTTAGGGAGAATGTTAACAGCAAATAGGCAAATGCTTGCTAAAGAGGTGTATAGCACTCGTTAGTGTAAGGTACAATATGAATGTGTAATTGCATCATAGTGAGCTGCCATCAGAAGTGAGGTGCCACAAAGCTAGAAAAAAACGAATTTTCCTCCTTCACATGATTTGGTAGCAATAAATGTAATTAACAGAGGTGATTCACCATATGACCGGTGGACAGCTAAAAAACGCGGCATTAATTTGAATTAGTAAATAGTTAATCGGAGGTATACAGAACTGTGGTTAGGTAGGTTAGGCAAAGTGACTGTATTACGGTGCACCTAAGCCAAATAGAGGACCTTTGTGATACCACAGGGAATATCCTATACTTACTCCTCTGTAAACTTTAAACTTTCTTTAAACGATGGATAACTTTACGACCGGAGTAAGGAAACATATAATGAATTGCTGTTAAAAAGCGAATAAAAACTTATCGAGTGTAGTACAAATGCTTACTTTAAACGTAATGACAAGGAATGAATAAGAGGATTACATAGGCATGCAGCAAGGTGGGGATGGGGAGGTAGTTAATTTTTTTCCCATGACCAGAGTAAAAGTAAACTATTTTTTAACTGAGGAAGGAATGCAGTCGCATATATAATTTCTACATCAATTAGTCTACACCAGTCTTGCAGAGAATGAAAGAATGGATGCGTAAATGAAGACTTGTATAAGTTACTAGAAAAAAGGGTGTTCATATGTGCACCAAACTATTGTAAACAAATTTTGAATTTGACGCAAAAATAATGGAACGGCTTTAGATTATAGTGCATAGTGTTTAAACAAGCTGTAAAAATAAAATATTTTTATCTGGTGTTGCCATCTGAATTTTATAGCAATAAAAGCAAAAAAAAACAATTCCGATTTTTATAATTTTAATTTTTTATTTGAAACCTAAATATATATACAGTCCTGTGCAAAAAAAACCGGACAGCTAATTTACCCTATTTAAATTTCTATAGCTTGAGTATAAAGCTTCTTGGCGGTAAGTAGCTTTTTTTGTGTATAAATAGAACAGTTTTGAATTAATTTGTATCATAATTTAACCAATAAGTGAAATAGTTGATACGTGGCAAGTGTTAATATCAAAAATATGCCAAGATCGAAGCACAGCAAAAATTGTCCGTACGTCAAATTGCTGCTAAAGTAGGCTTCAGCAAATCATCTGTTGCCGATTTTTTAAACAAATTTGCAGAAACGGCTTTAACGGAGCGAAAGAAAGGATCTGGACGACGAAAAAAGACGTCGCCTGCTGAAGACTGGATGATTAAGCGGATGTGTATCCAGGACCGTTTCAAATCTTCGACAGACATCAGGAAGGAGTCCTTGGATGCAACTGGCGTCGAAATAGATTCATCTACTGTGCGTAGGAGATTGTAGGAAGACATCCCGCAAAAAAGCCGTTTTTTAACGAAAAAATGCGTCAAAAACGATACCGATGGGCCAAAACTCATGAAAACTGGACTGTCGAGCACTGGAAGAATGTGATTTTTTCGGATGAATCCAAGTTTAACCTCTTTGGATCGGATGGTATCCACCATGTGAGGCGCAGATCTGGCGAAAGATATAAAACTGGATGCATACTGCCTACTGTAAGACAGTCAGTTGGTAGAATGGTATGGGGCTGCTTCAGCTACGACGGAACGAAAGCACTGACTCTTATTGATGGTCGGGTGAACGGAGATCCTTACATTTCAATTTTAAATAGGCATTTAATACCTGTCATTGAGGAGCAGTATTCTCTAAGAACGGACGTTATATTTCAGGATGATTCTGCGCCATGCCACCGATCTCACAAAGTAAGTTATGATTTTTGTTAAATCTCCCGAGTGTTTTGTTTAAATGTCGAATCAAAAGACCAATGATTTATTCCTTATTTGTTGCAGGTAAAAGAATTTATGGAAAAAAACGGAATTGTCCAATTGGAATGGCCGGGTAACAGTCCCGACCTAAACCCAATTGAGAACCTCTGGGCCATTGTAAAGAAGCAGGCAGCTGAAAAAAAGCCGAAGAACAAAACTGACCTGGATAACATTATAATGGACACTTGACACAACGATATATCGGAGGAATTGTTGCAAACCCTGGTTACATCAATGCTGAGACATTATAGACACAAATTATAACATTTATAATGAAATAAATAATTTTGTTTTGAATTAATTAGCTGTAAGATTATATAATAAGGATAAACTAATAATAAAACATTCGTTATTGACTATGCTAAAACAAATAAAGTATGAAAATATTAAAAACACGTATGAAATTTATTGATTTTATTTCATACTTTTGTATTAAAAACACAATGGAATATAACCACATTCAAACATATTTCATAAAATCCATACTACTTCAAAAAATGGAGTTTTCAGACTGTCCGGTTTTTTTGCACAGGACTGTATATCTATTTTTTTATTTCTTCGAAAAAATATTACACCTGTCTATATGATGGTAAGTAATTTGTTTAACGGCCGCCGCAGCCGAATGGGTTGGTGCGTGACTACCATTCGGAATTCACACAGAGAACGTTGGTTCGAATCTCGCTGAAACACCAAAATTACGAAAAACATTTTTCTAATAGCGGTCGCCCCTCGGGAGGCAATGGCAAACCTCCGAGGATATTTTTGCCATGAAAAAGCTCCTCATAAAAATATCTGCCATTCGGAGTCGGCTTGAAACAGTAGGTCCCTCCATTTGTGTGGAACAACATCAAGACGCACACCACAAATAGGAGCAAGAGCTCGGCCAAATACCCAAACAAATGGTGTACGCGCCAATTATGTATATATAATATATAATCTGTTTTACAGATACTTGGAAAGTCAAGGGATGCTGTAAGGCCATTTGAGTTCAGGATAATATAGGAAAATGTAATTCATTTTTTAAAATATTCACCACGATAATTTAGATAAATATCTTTCTTATTAGTTCATTAGAAAAGGTCAGCTTATATTTTTTTTTCAAGTCCCTTCTTACTGAATTTTTCATCAGCAGGAAGGAGAAGAAGAAGAGAGAAGACGGGAGCTCTCTCATCTTGTCTCTCGTCTGCATATGTGCCTTCTCTCAGCCGATGTTTACTTAAATGTAATCGTTAATTTTTATCGATATCTGTTAACTACTCGATAATTTTCGCCAATAGCAGAAACAAGCAGAATTTTCGATCCAGAGAGCTATCGCACGATTATTACTCTAGAATAGTTGCAAGATGCACTGATTTGAATATAACTCGAAAAGTTGTGGGAATCCCATTATGAAACTTGAAGAGATTACTGAGGATAGTCTTGGCTATTAATGGCGAAAAACAAGAAACAAATCTGAAGAGGGTTTCTTCAAAAATGATCAAAAACATTCGGTTTTCCAAAATTTTTTAAAAATATATTAAATTTTTTCTTAAATATTGTTTTTTAATACAAATATTTAGAACTAAAACCAAGATGCTCACAAAAATGTTTAAAAGAGCCTACATTCTTTCAATTTCAAAAAAAATTTAGACCATAATTTTTAACAAAACTCATGACTTTGCAAAAATCCCAACATTAAATTTTTTTAAAATTTAATTAAAATTAAAATTTAAATTTTTTAAATTTATTTTTTTAATTTCAATTTAAATGTATTTTTATTCTTTTTTTTCCTCCATAATTTTATTTATTATTTATTTACTTCATTTATTGGAGTCCTTAGGGAAGCAGAAGCCGCGGTAGGCCAAAGAACACTTGGAAAAAATTCATTCTGCTTGACTTATCTTCCATAAATGTTGGGTTGGTTAGTTTTGAGGCAATGAAATACCCAGGAGGCACTAATCAACAATTTCGACACTTGCTCTTCTTTGCTTTTCATCCAAGCCGAAGCAGCTCGGCACATTTGTGATTTGTATGAAGAAGCTGTCATAGGCGAAATGGTTTGCAAAGTTCAAAAAAGGCGACTTTGACGTCGATGACACGCCCCGCAGTGGCAGACGTTCTAAATTCCATGGGATTTGCCGAAAAAATGGGAGTCTGGGTGCCTCACGTGCTCAACGAAAAAAACAAAGAAGTTCGCCTTCAAATTGCTTCTCAAAATATCGCTCGCCATCGAGCAATGCAATGAAAACCGGTCATAAATAGTGCCTTTTGTACCGAATCGTCACGGGAGATGAGAAATAGTTAGGCACTAGCAAAGAAAGAAGTGTATGGCTCCAGGAGATACACCAAAGCCAAGAGTCAAGCCGGACTTTCATCCAAAGAAGATCATGAAATGTGTTTGATGGAACTGAGAGCACACTGGGAAATGCTCGGAAAGAATGCCACAGTCAACAAGGAGGTCACGTGAGTGAGGCTATTCGACTGAAAAGACCTCATCGACATGGACAAACACACTCCTTCACGACAGTGCCAGGCTCCATGTTGCACAAGTCGTTAAAGCCGTACTCCAAGAGCTCGCAAGGGAGTTACTTCAGCAGCCGCCGTATTCTCCGGACCTTGGACCGACTGTGTCAAACTTTTCCGTGTCAAACCATATGAAGGGCGTTACCCTCGATAACAAAGAGGCACTTAAAAACTGGCCCAACAACTTGAACATCAGACCAGGCCATTTTTTGGGGTACGGCATCAACAAATCGGTCGAGAGGTGGGAAGAGATTGAAATCAGCAACGGCGAATATATAATTGATTAACATAGGTATTGATACGAGTATAGTTATTATTTTTTGTTTAAATAAAAGACTTCGGTAAAAAGACTACGAACTTATTCCCCACCCTAGCACAAGCAGGGACAGTGCTAAGACAACAGCATCCAACCGCGTGTGTTGGAGAAGCCTTGTAGAGGCCC
>JAYXIM010042935.1:0-10371 GCA_037575425.1 Anastrepha fraterculus
TGCATATATGGGGAATGCTGCTGGTGATACAGTCTTTGGCCGGATATAAAAGCGAGTCGTTCTGGTAACGTAGAACCGACTGTCGTGGGAACGCCAAAACAAGGATCGTGTCGATTAGCGTAAAGAAATGTTGAAGAACTTCAGTCGCGGTGGTTCGAAGCGAGTCTTTGGCATCGTAATAACTGAAGAATCTTGGATATACCGATGACCCGAAAATAAAACAGCAATTGATATTAAGGGTATTCCAAGACGAACTTAGTCCAACAAAAGTTGTTCACGGAATAAGCACCTGTACCATGTAGCCGAAGTCGAATCATTATTCACTAAGACAATGCGAGCTTCACGCATCGGCCCATACAAGAGTTTTTGAGTACACAAAAAAAAATTTAATTGATGGGTCATTCGCCTTACAGCCCTAATATGGCATCTAATGACTTGTTTTTGTTACCGAATATCAAAAATAAAATGCGAGGTCAACGTTTTTCAACGCCTGAAGAAGCTGTTGAAGCCTTTAAACAGCTTGTTTTGGAGGTATCCACATCTGAGTGGCAAAAGTTATTTGAAAACTGGTTAAAGTGAATGCAGAAATATGTTTACAAACTTTCTATTAAATATTTTGAAAAACAAAAAAGTAATTTTCATTTTTATTTTCCTCAGTTTGCATTATTTTTCGCAAAATATAAAAGGCAATCTATATACATATCTATATATAACAAATCTATATATTTTTGTGGAACCCCTGAATCCCCAAAAATGTTTTTCTGAAATATATTAAAAAATATATTTACTTCCAGGTAATACTACAGATCCGTATATAAAGTGCTTTTTCACGAAAGTATAATTTTCGACTTAGACTGTTATTGTGTGTAGCCAAAGAGTGGACTTACTATTTAAAATATTGCAAGTGCAAAAATAAATGTTCCAAACAGTTTTATAAAAAATACTAGCAGGTACCTTCTTATATGAAGAGTCAAATCAGAGCACCAATTCCGTTCCCTCCGTTACCGGAACGGCCTGGATTTAAGTCCGGTCAAGGATTGTCGTTTCGGCTGCAATCTCCAAAAATTTATAGGGAGTATTCTATACTGTTACAATAACAACATCAACAACAACAGCAGCGCCCCAGTTCATGGTAAAATACAGCTTAGTGTTTTCTACAGGCCTGAAGGGGCATTTAGGTAGTAGCTCTGTAAGACCCGGTAGAACACGGAAATGTGACAATTGAGCTACACACATATTTGAGGTGAAAATTCGATATGTTCGCTGATTGTTAACCGCTAACCGATACCGCCTCAAAATAAGTTTGTTTCGCGCTAGTCAAGAGATACTCCGATTTGCTGTATGGTATGCGCACAAATACACGTGCCATATTAGTATACTTATACATATGTAAGCAATCTGATGCTTCTGGGATTGCGCTGTTGTCTACAAGTTGACATAAGCAAATACGCGTGTGCACCTTGAAATTTAAAATTTGCACCTATTCATTCTAATTCCCCAATACATATTATACTAGTAAATGTGTATACATACACACATACATATGTACGTGCATATGTACACATCATACATGTCTATAAAGAACCTATGTACATACTCGGCGTTTCTCATTCTATATTTTATTTATTCAATACTCGAAGCCTTAGTGGTTTCGAGTATTTTGGAAGCTTAAACGAGTGCTTAGCTCCGAGTGGCGACAATGGCGAGTTCCCCCACGGAAAGCTTTATGTTGCCGGTCACAATGTCAAAAAATAAATATTTAACAAATACATGCAAATATCTTACAAAAAGGAAGAAAGAAAACAATGGAAAAGAAATGGAATTTGCGTTATAAAAAGGAAACGTTTTGTCTTTAGCTGGAGAGTGGAACCATATATGTGTGTACGTACATACATATGTATGTTTGCATACATTTATAAATGGAGCACTGCTCTCAAGCGTCACGAAACAGAGTCCCGTGCTGTCAGGTGTTGCTAGAAGCGCGTAAATATCATAAACTAATAAAAGCTATAAAAGGAGGGCTTAAGGTTACCACAAATCGTATAACATGGAAACATAGATTGTCTACGCAACTGACGTTATCTGTGTTGAAACATTAAAGTCTGTTCAAAGGTTAATCTACATAGGCATATTTCTACGATTTTTTTGTGTGAATGTGTGCAAGTACAAGGGTTAGGGTAATTGGGACGACAAGTTCAAAAACAATTAGTTTATTAACTGCATAAAATATATATGTGCTTATATATATATATGTATGTATATTATATTTTGCTTTAAATATTTCCAAATAGAGTGGCAAGTGGGCAAGAAAAAAACTAAGGAAACGTTTATGTTCACATTAATGGTTTCCATTAACAGCTTCTATTGAAATATAAAACAATAAAAAGCATACGTGGTAACCTAAGCGGGCAAACTCCATTATTTTATATTTTATTGTTATTATTATTTCTATTCCGGTTCCGTACATTGATTCCAAAATTGTCAAATCCGTAGTTTTTGGCAACAAGGATTTAGCAACAGTGAGTGAATTTTAAAATTATTGCCTGACCAGTTTTGTATTATATGTATGTAAGTACATATAACTGTATAAATAGTTATAAAAACTTTCATCATTTCCTGTATTTATAAGTGCATTTATAACTAATTCTGTAAGTATTGAGTTTGAAGTTCGCTTGCATAAGCAGGGAAGCGTTTTTTAAACGTCGAAACTGTCTAGCACGCCATTGGAAATCAACTTCACATTTGATTAGATATGTATGCAACCGTGTGTGAGTGTTATTATTAGAAAATTTTTTATCACGTCAACTTCCGTTATAAATCATCAACGTTAAGGCAACCAATTCAATTTAATTAAATTTTATTAAAAACAACCTTGGGCTTTTGCAGCAGCTGACCCTGATGTCTACTGAGCACTAAACATTGAAATTGAGAGGCTGCCACTTTAACAAACCCATTATACTAAAAATTTAAAGCTTTAAAAACAAAGTTTGGTGTTTTGCAACTAACTCTGGCCTTTGCATTGATTTTGGGAGGTAAGTGCATGCAACCCGCGACAAAACCATAGTACATGCACATTTTGAACAGTTTTGAGTTTTTCGCTTTTTTATAATGCTCACTATTTTTTTTTTTTTTGACATATTGTCTAACAAAAACCACATAAGTCCAATTTTTGTCTTATGAAGTTTTGTAGCTAATTAAATTTCAATACAATAAAGTGCAAGTTTTAAACTGCTTAAAAATCCCGTTGGTTTTTCTAATTTTTCTCCCTGACGCAACTGAGCATTTTCTCCATAAAACAGATTTCATGTAAATGTTGATGGGCTACTGTTCCGACCGCTGCTGCTAAATAACTAATGTTGAAAAATGTCCAAGAATTTGAGCACCAATTCTATGCTATACATTAGGATGGCCAAAAACCAAAATTTGTTTCTTGATGTTACCCCCAAATTTGTTCTATAGCCGAAAAATAGAAATTTGTTTTTATTAATATTTCACCGTGCAGATTACCAACCCATGCATATGTTTTATTAAAAAAGAATAATACAAACTATTTTATACCACACTAGAAAAAAGTACAATGTTATAGGAATTTAAACAAAAATTGTTTAAAAAAAACTTAAATTCATTTAAAAGCGACATAATAGTACATACTTTTGTTATTGATAATTTATCAGTCCAATAAAAAAGGATAAATATTCTTTTTTGTTTTTGTTTATTTAATTTAAATTTGTTTACTTTTGGTGGTTTTCAGATTCCCTATAAAATTAATAGTTTAAATAATATTTTTTTTTTCTTTTGAACATTTGTGAAGGGAAAATAAAAAAGGAGATTAAATAATAAAGATTTGAAAAACATTTCATACCAAGTGCATTTTCTCAAGGGAATTCAATGCTAATTTCCGAAGCAGTTGGATGTGGAGCGAGTAGATATTAATTAATATTAATATTAATAAACAAATATACATTCCATTTTTTCCATTGAACAAATTTATTCATTTCTACTTTTCAACTGTATTTTCCTTTAAGTCTAATACAATTCTCAAGGAGGGTGGCTATCAGTTTCACAGCCACATTTGCGCAAAGGAGTCTATTTCTCTACTCCTATTTCCTGAATAACCTCTTTTTGCTTCTCTAAAAATGTATTGTAGTACTATCCCATAACATTGACCCTTGAATCCTAAAAAACAATAGCCACAATCAACAAATATGTAATCTTTATTATGTATTTATGCCTCTAATCATTTAAGTACTACTCATGCAGTCGTAGATGCATTATCAATGATTTTCATACGAATTGCTGATATGCATACTTCATATGTATGTATGTGAATGTATCCAAATATAGAACTTGGTTCAAAGCATGGCAAGGAGATGCCAGGCTATACTCGACAACGATGGAGACTACACGGCTTATTGAGTAATTGTGACTCGTAGTTTTGTACATACTTTTATGTAAACAATTTTTAAATATATATCTTTTATACTTCATTAATAATCGCTGTTCTTTTTTCTGACACAGGCTGTATAAAATAGATACAGTCGTTATATTCATTCGTTTCTTCCTGTTTATGGCCCAAAGAAATCCATTATTTTTGCGTAACATTTTTGCGCAAATGGTTTAAAACTGTTTTCTGGTCGATGTCTAGCTACTGGACGATGCTACGACTACTAACATGCCGGTCAACTTCGATTATTGCTCTGATTTTATCGACATTTTTGACATTATCGGCATTTTCTTTAACATCAAAAATGCCGGAACGGTATTGAGGAAACTAAAATTGCACGTAATTATGTAGCTGTCACAGTATTGGCATCATAAACACCATTCACAATTTCTGCGACTTGGCTTGCATTTTCGTCTTTATCAAAGAAAAATTGTAAAATGTACCGAATTTTCTCCATTGTTAAAACCCTGTAACTCACAACTGAATGGAATAACCAAAAAACAGCAAACGAATTTTTTAGTGAAAAATGTCACCTTAACAACGAGCATAATCTTAAAATATTTGAGCTACATTTTGCTAGATATCGATCACTATAGCCATCAGAAAATAATGGATTTTCTTTTTCCCCTTTTCAATGTCAATAAATGAGGAAATATGAGAGTACGAAAAAATTTACTATATATTGCACTTATTTATCCAATTTTTGTCAGTGATTTCCATACCAATACTTATGACCAACAGTATACATATGTATGATATTAAATTATATAAGTATATATATATATAATATATATATTGTTTATTGCGCGCGTGCAATTCAATTGGGAGCACTTTGACGCGTACGTCCATGTATGCATACATATGCATATGTATAATACGAGAATAATTTATTTGATATTTCTTCTTAAATGAACTATTTTTGTTAACTTAACAAGTTTGAGCCGGTGTTCTCCCTCTGATATTCGTACATTTATTTGCGCGTACATTTTGCTACTTGGCTCTATATCTAACGAGTGGTTTTTGAAAGTGTAGTGTTCTTCTTTTTCAAATAAATCACTGATGTGGCACAAATTGCGCTATCAAATGTTGATTTCCATCCAACTCTCGATTGAATTCTAAATCTATTAGCCTTGGTACGACAGAAGCTGCACGCTTAAAGTGCTGCGATCCCACTCCACTCAATTTCCAAATTCATAGCAGTGGTCACCGGTCACTGTGTGATCGGAACTCATGCGGAGAAGCGTGGACTTAAGTACAACCTCCATTCCAGAAGCTGTGGGGATTCGGCAGAGAAAGAGACTGTTCAACTCTTTTTTTACAAATGTCCGGGTTTGACGACTAGGCGCTTGAGGTTCCTTAGTGTGCCAGCCTGAAACAATTCTCCAGCCTTGATACCGTTTTCTCCTCAACTACATCAACAGCACTAGATGGCTGTAGATAGTTTTTTTTCTTTCGAGGCGGCACTCTAGAGCTCCTTATAGTGTACCCGTGGTGCTCTTACCATCTAACCGATCTATCTACATAGAAATGCTCACGCTTAGCAACTGCTATTAGACGCCGCTTCGGAATTCAATCTTTTGGAAAACCCCAAGAAAATGAGCGGTTTGTTAGAGACAAAATACCGTCGTACTAGTTTGAAGCACTTGTTAAATTACAACTTTGCAGACCTCCCAGAATGAATTATGGGCATTTCCAGCGGAAAGCCCACCGCGATAAAATATTAAAAATTAAAAAATTACAATGTTTCATCATATTTTCATAGAGAAACAATCAAATTTAATGTAAGTATGCATTCATAACCCATTTCGAGATACTGGAGTGCAAAAACGTGCAGCGCGCAATTGCACGTTTTGCTAGTAAAAATAGTAAAAAGAAATGGATAGGAAACTATGCGATTGCAAATACCTGTAAGTGTTTGCTTTGCATTGTCACATATTTCGATGGCCTGTGCGACATTAAAAAACAACATTGCGTCGAAAGGAAATGCAGAAAGATTGTCGTATATTGAGTAAAAGCAGAGATTTTTTATACAATTAAAATAAAATTAACCTTGCTGCAATGTTAAAAGATTTGTGATCTTGGTACTTATTAAAGGTGAAGCAAAATTAATCGTCCTATTGGAAGATTTATGATTTTTGCAAATGGCGTCGTGCATCAATCTTATTTGACACTTGTGAACTAGACAGCTGCTACACACAAATATACAAGCAATGAGTCGCGTAAAGGTCAAAATAAAGATTATCCAACATCTTTTTTTTTTTTTGTAAAAAATTTATGGAAAAACCAAATTGGATGATTAATTTTGTATAAAAAAAAACATTGTACACAATTATTCACGTTCGACATCGTAAGTGTAATATTTAAAAAAATTTAAAATTATTTTTTTTAATATAAATGATTTATTTATACATATTGTATAAATACATATATACTTTTAATTGATATAAATCCAAATGAACAAAAACGTCGGCGAATATTAAAAAAGAATTGCAAACGGTAGAGAGAAAAGTTGAAGGAAGATCACACAAGAAATAATGCGGAGTGCTAGGCAAAGCGTGAAAAGCGTTGGTTGAAGAAAATAATGCAATGACTGAAAAGAAAAGACGACATGAGCGCATGAGTAAGGGACAAAGTCGGGAGAAGCTCTGAGAAATGCGAAATGCAAAACAAGCCTTACAAAAGCAGGCAAACGTTGGCAAAAGTGCCAAAAAACATACAGGAAAAATTAAAAGTACTTGAAGTTTTGCTTAAAAAATAAACGCACTCCGTATAAAAAAAAATAATAATAATTCTTCTTCTTAATTGGCGCGATAACCGCTTACGCGATTTCGGCCGAGTTTAACAAAGCGCGCCAGTCATTTCTTTCTCGTTTTAACCGGCGCCAGTTGGGCACACCATGTGAAGCCAAGTCCTTCACCACCTGATCTTTCCAACGCAGAGAAGGCCTTCCTATTCCTCTGCTACCACCAGCTTGTACCGCATCGAATACTTTCAGAGCCGGAGCGTTTGTATCCATTCGGACGGCATTACTCAACCAACGTAGCCGGTGGTTAAGGCCGATGATGTCAATATCATCGGCATACGCCAACAATTGCACGCTCTTATAAGATATTGTACCTGAGCGATTAAGTTCTGCGGCTCGTACGATCCTCTCCAACATCAAGTTAAGGGGGGGTAGGGTTTAGCGCTAAAAAAAAAACACTTTTTTTTTTGAATTTTTTACAGAAATATGGCTTAAGATACTTTAATAAAATCAGTTGCATGTTATTGTACAACTTTTCAATAAGTTTTTAAAAAATATTAATAATAAAATATTGACAAATAAGCCCATGACTGAGTTTTTTTTGGAGATATGTTTTTCGAGAGGTGCTCTGCGGTGCCAATCGGCATTCGTCGTAGAATCATCTGAAACTAAAAAAGTCGAATTTTTCAGTTAAAGTATGACGTAATGCTCCCCCCTACATTAACAAAAATTTTTTTTTTTCATTTTTGTAGTTTTGGTGGCAAAAAAACGTAAAACGAGCATTTTTGGCGAAAAATTTCGCCATATTTGTAAGTGAAAAACAACCTTAAAAAAAAAACAGTGTAGGGGGAGGTATTTTTGATTTAGAAAACGTGTGCCAAATTTGAAAAGAATCGGTTGAATAGTTTCGGAGTTGTGATTGGCACCGACTTTTAAGAAGTCGTTTCGGGAAAAACGCGTTTGCAAAAATGACTCTGAGAAATTATCGATGCTCCGCATTCGAGGTAGAGTGCCTACAAAGGCTATAACTTTGAGAGTTCTGCTCCGATCCACTTAATTGACACAACATTCTTGAAATGATTTACTATAAGATGAGTGAAGAAAAAAAATTTCGATTTTGTGACCCTACCCCCCCCCCCCCCCCCCCCCTTAAAGAAGTCACACGACACCGGGTCACCCTGTCTGAAACCTCGAACGGCTCAGAGAGGTCCTTCGCAATTCTGATGGTGCTGCTGGTATTGAGCAACGCCATCTTACATAGCCGTATTTGTTTTGCGGGGATACCAAATTCAGATATCGCGGAATACAGATAACTCCTTTTATTCATACTATATACTTTTAATAGATTGAATATCTCTGTTGATTCAAAAATATTTTTGCTAAGTTTGTTTATAAATAATTCGTAAAAAGAGCAACAGAAACCTCATAAATATAGTGATAAAAAAAAATACAAATAATTTTTAGTTAAAATCAAAACCATTTTTAAGAGACATAAATGCACAATATTCTAAGATTAGTTACATTGAAATATTGCTACAGGTTCGCTGATATTGCCGTTTGAGTTGATATTGGCCCATGCGAACACCAATTATAGGACCAGCTAAGAGCTATAATTTAAGCATTTTGTCAAAATAAAAAATCCTTTTAGATTACCGTTTTTTGTTTTTTCAATTTGTATGTATACGATGGTCGTGTTGAACATTATGGAAATGCCCATGTTCTTAGCTATGCGCTTTAGTCGTTCAACTTCCAGTTTTTGAAATACAAAGTGAACAAACTCAGATTGGGGAAATTATAAGGAGCCGTAGAGAGCCTTTTAGTAGAAAGGCCACTAAATTTTGATTCTTTTGATCACAATATTATTTTCTTTTATTATTTTTTTAAATAAAAGAAAGTATTTTTTTGTTCCAACATCAAGACTCATACCACAAATAGAAGAAGCTCGGTCAAACGCCCAATAAAGGTTGTAGCACCGGTTATAAAAAAATATTCAAAAAAATCGAAGAATTAATGTTGAGCATTTGATACAATCAAATCCAAGCCATTCCACAAAGAAAAAACAAATACTGGAAAAACTTATACGCAAAAACTTAAAATTGATGGCTAACTAGCATCGCCTTGGTGACTGTTTCCTGTATTTGAACAGTAGAGACTGTGATCTGCTGCAAAAAAATTACACATTATTTCTGTTCATGTTTTATAAGGTGTTGTGGTTGCGTGATAAGGCATGCTAGGAGCGATTTTGAGAGGCATTGTTGTTCATTTAAGCAGAAAATATTTGATGTGTGAAATTTTTAACAAGTCACAAAAAATAATTTAGAATAAATTTAGGTTTAGAATCTACTAGGTACTTATTAGCAGATGTCCGTGATTATGCCTTTGTTTAATGTTTAAGGGCAATTGGAATCAAATAAACAAATAGACTATAAGAAATAAAAGCATTTTTCCCAATATGTATATATTATGCCTACGTCGAAATTAAATTTTACTAAAATGTGCGCGATGGCGGCCGCCGTAGCCGAATGGGTTGGTGAGTGACGATCATTCAGAATCAAGAGAGACCGTAGGCTCGAATCTCGGAGAAACACCAAAATTAAGAAAAAATTGTTTCTAATAGTGGTCGCCCCTCGACTGGCAATGACAAACCTTGTCTATGTGATTGTATAATTTGCCGTTCGGAGTCGGCTTAAAACTGTAGATCGCTCCATTTGTGGAACAACATGGAGGAGAAGCTCGGCCAAACACCCAAATAGGGTATAATCGCCAATTATAAAAAATAAATATAAAATATGAAATAAAAATGTGCGCGATCCGGAAAAAATTTATGAGTCTCAGGACATAAGCTTTAAGCAATAAAAAAGTATATATATTTTTTCCATATTATTTCAGCTTTAATTTGAATAACTCTAAACTTTTAAATGTATCCCCCTTTTTAATATAACTCATGTTTTGTTACTGAATACGAGATACTAAATTCCGATGACTCTAATATTTTTTTTTTTTTGAGTCGTTGACTTCCTAAGCTTCTTTACAATAATATAAACAAAAATTGTATTTTAAATGCCCATTAGATGCATATTTTTTCATTTAATATGACAGTTAATACTTTTCTAACTGCCTTATACTTGAACGACCTGGGTGGCTAATCAAATACATACATACTTACATACATATGTAATAACTA
>JAYXIM010042940.1:0-32205 GCA_037575425.1 Anastrepha fraterculus
GGGGAGGTAGGGTTTAGCGCTAAAAAAAAAACACTTTTTTTGTGAATTTTTTACAGAAATATGGCTTAAGATACTTTAATAAAATCAGTTACATGTTATTGTACATCTTTTCAATAAGTTTATAAAAAATATTAATAATAAAATATTGACAAATAAGCCCATGACAGAGTTTTTTTGGAGATATGTTTTTCGTGAGGTGCTCTGCGGTGCCAATCGGCATTCGTCGTAGAATCATCTGAAACTAAAAAAGTCGAATTTTTCAGTTAAAGTATGACGTAATGCTCACACCTACACTAATAAAAATTTTTTTTTTCATTTTTGTAGTTTTGGTGGCAAAAAAACGTAAAACGAGCATTTTTGGCGAAAAATTTCGCCATATTTGTAAGTGAAAAACAACGTTAAAAAACAAAAAATAAAAAAAAAACAGTGTAGGGGGGAGGTATTTTTGATTTAGAAAACGTGTGCCAAATTTGAAAAGAATCGGTTGAACAGTTTCGGAGTTGTGATTGGCACCGACTTTTAAGAAGTCGTTTCGGGAAAAACGCGTTTGAAAAAATGACTCTGAGAAATTATCGATGCTCCGCATTCGAGGTAGAGTGCCTACAAAGGCTATAACTTTGAGAGTTCTGCTCCGATCCACTTAAAATTTTGACACAACATTCTTGAAATGATTTACTATAAGATGAGTGAAGAAAAAAAATTTCGATTTTGTGACCCTACCCCCCCCTTAAAGAAATCCAATTTTGGTTATTTTCAGATATAACTGAGGCTATATTAAAAAACCGTCTTGAACAAAGGTTCAAGAGTGATAAATTACAAGATTGCGACTTCCGTGAGAGTATTTCTGCCTATGATGGAACAACTGGCAAAAAAGATAATCGGCTTAGCTCGATAAATACGATTCGCGGCAGTCGACACCTTCTCCCCACCTTAGGGAGCTAATTAGATTGGATTATATTACTTCGAGGTTTGCACTTCGACGTTATGGTCTTTTGTACCCTCTATTTATGACAGTAGCTCATGCAGAACCAGTTCCCTTATTAAACTCAAGATAGAGCTGGGTAGGATTGAGTGTAAGTGCCTTTCCTTCGACTGCAGATGGCCGAAATGTTACAACCTTCTCCGCGCTATAGCGTCACATTCTAGGAGAAGGTGCATTGGCGACTCTAGGGATTGGTTGCAGCATCGACAAAACCTTAGGGAGGGTTATGATTTTGAAACCTCTTTTTGTTGTACCCTCACAGTAAGGTTTCGTCTGGTGTAGCCCAATAGTTTGCTGCCAGATAAACTCCTTTAGTCTTAGCTCTTCACTCCTAAGCTTCTTCTTGATGGTGTGATGTAATATAGCAAGGAAGGTCTCGGCTCCTATTGATGGCGAGGTCGTATCCTCTCTCCCCAACACATCCGCTTCTTTGTTCCCAGTTATACCCCACTATTTTGCGTTCCTAGTAGATTCAGTTTCTCGATGCACCTAAGAACCAGTGAGGACTTAATCTAACAGGATGACAGAGCCTTCAATGTCGCCAGACTGTCACATAGAATGGCAATTCGCTTATTCCGCAAATTTCTGTCCAATTTTATCTCTCCACCTAGACCGATGGCATACATCTCCGCTAATTACAAAAAAGGGCACTTTAAGGAAATTTTTTTAAAAAATTATTTTTATTATTTTCATCGTATGTTATATAGATGAAGAGATCCATAAAAAAATCCACCATTTCGGTGTTGATTCTAAATGAGCTTTCAGCTTCTAACTCCAAGGGAAACTTTATAATACCGTTATCTCGAAAACTGGAGCCATCTGGCACAATGAAGTATGCCATTGAATTTGTAAGGCACCTGTTAAGTGCGATTAATCAAGAAAACATTTGCCTAAATTTTGAACTTTTACGGCCTAATTTGAACAAAAACTGAAAATAACGTGTTTCACTAAAAGAGTGATTTATAAAAGTTTAAAAAATTTTACACGCTCGTGCCCATTATAGGTGCATTTCCACTGTACAATAATAAATCTTATTAAAAACCCCATTTCATTCGGCATTAACCTCATTTGCGATTAATGAGGACTTAATGAGGTATGAAAGTTGATTATTTTTCTTTCTTTTACGTCTGAAATGACCCAGTTTCGGATGAATGGCTTCTGAAATTGTCGATATTGCGTTTTTATTAGCCTAGTAAATGTATTTTAAAGCTTAACACTTAATTCATTCCGCAATCAAATCTTCTCAGCTGATTGCTTAATTTGAAGAGGAAGAGTCAACTATCACTTTCTTTATGGGACTATCCCAGGTGCGTTTTTTCGTTTTTTTTTTGTTTTGTCAAAGAAAACTCCTCCTTTTTGTTGCTCTGTTGCAACTTACATGTAATTGCTTACTGAGTTCAATTTCACTTCTGTGCATCTGGTTGATAAAGGGTGATCCAAATATAAAATTACTTTTTAAAATAAATAAATAAATTAGGAAGAACAACAATCAATATTTTTCGACCAACTGTTTTAATTTTCGTACTAACACATTAGTACGCATTTATGACATTTTAGCATTTATGAAGCACATCAACCCTTTGAGGTTCGCTGTCATATAAGAGATGACACAATAAATTCAAATATTCATCACATCGTTAATCAATTTTGAACATTGAGTTTCGAAACTAAGAACAATGGATATGACATTGTACTATATATGAAAAAAAAAATGTCAAAAATAGCCAAAACTATATAATACCATAACGAAAACAAATACTTTTTTTTTAATTTATGGTACTCAAAAAAAATTCACTAAAGAGCCAAAAATAGCCATTTTTTATACATTTTATCTAGAATTACTCAAAATTCTAACGTGATAGATATTTTTAAAAGCCCAGCCTCATATTCACTCACGGTTGATCGCAGCAGCATTTCAAAAACAAAAAAACGAAAAAAAAAAAACAAATGGGCCCTTGATTTCTGCACTTTCAAAACCGCTCCAAGCCATCACTCTCTACGCATGCATTTACTTTTTCCATAATTTTTTCTCTTTTAACGTCTTTGAATATATCTCGAAAAGTTATGGGAACCCCATTATAAAACTTGAAGCTACTACTGAGCATAAGCTAATAATAAAAAAAGAAGGTCTGAGAGAGAATATTTATGAAAAATTGTAAATTTTTTTTTATTTTTAACAAAAATATGTAACTTTTTTCTCCTATAATTTTTTTTTTATGTGTGGTATAACCTAATAAAATAAAGCAAAAAAATATATAAAAAAGGTAAAAAAAATATTTCACTTCAAAGAACTCTATACCAAAATATTCAAGATTGAATAAATCTTAAAATTATTAATTTTTTCAAAATTTGTATAGTTTACTGCTTATTATGGTGGCACTAGATTAACAACAATGTTTTATAAGTTTGATTGTCACAGCAAAGTATTGTAAAAGTATGACAAAAATGAATTCGCCTTGTTTCATTCGGTTCTGACTGTCACATGGACACGGTAAAAGAAGAAAAAAAAGAAATCAGCTGATTTACCGATACCACCTTTCACCTTGATCGCAGCCTACAAATAATCCAATTCTGAGAAGATTTGACGACAATGTCCAAAATGTCTAGATAACTTAACATAGAGCCGCCCTATAGTAATAGGCAGTCATAATTCCCAGCAGAGGAGCAGCTGTCAGAGTCAAAACAACTAACGATCATAAAAGAAACTTGCATTTGGATCCCCCTGTACACCTCCAAAACACTTTTATGAACTCTATTTGAATAGAATTGCCATTTTCCTATTCGTAATTCTGTGCTTGTCATCTGTTTGTTTTATTGACTACTCGACCGTAAAGGAAATCGATAATTAAGTTGAAATTAAGTCGCAGCTAAATGCTTGTGCATCAATAATTGTAGATGACAAAATAAATTTCTATCCGAGTTGATTGTTGCTTTACTTGCAGATACTTGCTTATGTTTAAGTAAAAGCGGAGTCCGGGAGTTCAAGTGTAATGAGGTGGAGTTGATGGGCTTTAGCTCTGCGCTCGCTTTCCCCCTAAAGTCTCAAGTGCCTAGTAAAGTATGCGCTAAGAGTAAGGGTATCACAGATGTTGAATGAAGCTTCCATTTGTTTGTAACTTAAGTATGGTATGTACTTGTAGTCGTGAATTGTTATGGTTCACGAGTTGACTTTATGACCTGACTCCTCCTGATATTGAAATCAGTGATACATTACTTGGTATTTTCACTAACAAACAACAAAGCGGAACAAAGATTACAGGTGAAATCAAAATGAAGGCTAAAACACTTTACCCGTTGCACAAAACCTCTTCTGAACCTCAACAGATGGCACAATTCCTTAACAGCCGCGTACCTTACGGGAAGTTGCTTGGTAAAGTTGCTTATTTGCCAGGTGAGAGGGTTCTTGGAATGTTTTCTGTCGAAGTTCTGCAGGGAAGGCGAGGAAGAAATCATACAGCACCTCTGGTACAAGGTAATCAGCGGTCTAGAGGGCCATGTAATTCATTTAGAAGCTGCACGATTTCCGGTGCAAAGAAGTTCGGACAATGACGAAGTATATACATACTGAAATCCAAATGAATTTAAGGGAATTGATATGATTCGTAAGCCTCGCTAGGACATTGGAAGGTGCCCACTACGTAGATTCCATCAGAAACCAACGCCAAACCTAACTTAAACAGCATCACTAAAATCGATTTCCTATTAAGTAAAATATATTAACAATCCTGATAAAGTAAAATAACAATCGTCTGTGAAAATACGGTCTGAGGAAGGTACATCCGAAAACTAGCATATACATAATTGCACTCTGCCAATTCACAAGAAGAGATCTAAGAGCTTTGGTCAAAGAGCGTAGAATGAACAATACTAATATTTCGTGTAAAGGTCTAGAAAGAATGAGTTTGATTTAATTAATGTGGAGGTTTTTAAGAAGTATCGCGGCCGCCTTAGCCGAAATGGATATATGCGTGACTAACATACCGTGATGCCCGGACACGTAACTCGCTATGGGGAAAAAGCCCCACAAGATCGTTCAGAGACCGCATAAAACAGTAGGTACCTCCATTTGTTGAAAAACACAGAGACGCACACCACAAATTTGAGAAAACCCCGACCAAACACCCACAGATGTTGTAATGATGGAAACGATAGAGACACGCGGAGTTCCTCGAAGTATTGCTCTGTTTCCGGCATTGCAGTTCCTTTAAGTCCTAGGCGTAAATAGAAAGATGACTTCATGCTCTGTATATCGTCTGCGTTTATTAATACACGAAAAGGAGATTTGAAACGCCTTTCCCATGACTAAAGTAAGTATAGGGTGTTTTTTTTAGAGGTTAGGTTTGATGAAATAAAGGGTCAAGATGAAATAAAACGTATATAATTTAATGTTATGGCCAAGAATTCAGCTTTATTATAAAGATATGGGTTTGCCATTATGTTTTAAAAATGATACCCATTCAACCAAAAGTGAGCTTCATCGCTGAACAAAATTTTCTTCGATGCGTCGCGTGAACCGAACCATTATTTTCGTAATAAATTTGCACGATTTGCAAACGTTGTTCAGGTGTAAGTCTATTCATTATGAAATGGCAAACCAAACTGAGCATAAATCGAGTGACAGCTGTCAAAAAGACCATCTACGAAAAAAGTAGTGCCAACTTGAAAACCTAACCTCTAAAAAAACACCCTATACTAAAAGTGCAAGTCACTGGTTGAACATCATAGATAATTGTTTCAAGCTTTCGCCTTGTGAGGATCTAAAGGTAAAAAGGAAACATTTTTCATATGAGACGTAGATGATAATATTAAATATTTGAGAGTATTGTGAGAAACGCAGTCTTAGGAAACAGATAAGGACCAATGAGTGTGACTTTAGACGTCATAAATCTCGCATCGATCCAAAAAATAGTCGCCATAACTTGTCTCCATAGCGACGATAAAATAGCGTTATGTATGAAGAAGTGGGATTGTGAGTAATCCGCGTTTACTAAGCTTAACTAAAAGGGGATTTTTGTAACGCAACTCAACGACCATAAATAAATTTCTGGAGGATCGGATTTTAGTAGCCCACCACTGCCACTAGGCTGATGAAGGCTTTTATTTGGGTTCTGCTTCAACAAAAGTGGTTCGGATTTATATAAGTTTAAGCATGCAAATGAAGGGATAAATCCCTGAGGAGGCATTGATATACCATCTAAATTAAGCATTTCTTAAAAACAGTCAAGGTGACACGAAGCTGTAAAGTTGTAGTGCTTATGTAATTTCATTTTGGGAAATAAATAAAACAGAAAACACGCCCTTGAGAGGAAAAGATATTCGACTTAAAATGTGTGAGGCTGTACGCGTACAATACTTATATACACGTAAGGTATATTCCATTGTCTTAATAATATTAAGTCGTCATTATCTAATGACTCATTCTAAAACAGCTACTGAGCTGACTAAGCGTACGCTTATATTATATATCTATAACCATATACAATATTATAATCAGTTTTAAATATGTATATGTACGTTTGTTTACATTTCCGCCACACAAACCTTTAGACACAGGCAATTGCCAGCTCTAGGGCGTTCTGACGACTTTTTACTAATGTTTATAAGGAAAAAGTCTATTTGTGCTTTTTATAACGCCCCAACACGCTCGACTTGCTTCTAAGTCAAGTTGAATACGTAATACCTACTAATAAGGCGAGTCGAAAATAGTTAAATTCACTCATAAATTTGCTTACATTCATATACAGTGACTGGCACTAAAAACCGGACAGAAATTAGGTGAATGCATTCTAAGCAGTAAATACGCAAGGCTCTCTGTGAAAAAGCTCGTAACTTTTAAGTCGTGAATGGTAGCGGCTTCAAACTTGCGCCATACTAAGTCAATTGAATGGCGTATACAACTGCATTTAATTACAACTTTGATAACTGTTAAACAATTATCCATGTGCTTTTCTGTTTAGGACTTCGATTTATAAATAAATTGGCAATAGCCATAGCTTGACATTGCCCCCTTGCTTTTCCATCATTTCCATTTTTGACGGTACTTTAATGAGCTCTGTTATGATCAATAGATCGTTGCCAATGAACAATATCGATACTCGTAGACCGTCGGTGTATGGCATTAGACCATCTATACCTTCAGCTTAGATGGAGTAATTTGCCTTGAGTCATACTGATTAATAATTTTTTTTGTTCTCGTGTGTTTAGATAAATAGAAGAGCCAAAATGGACAACACCGTCCAGGTACAATTTTTCGGGAGGGTCAGCTTCAGCGCCGTTTTTAAAATTACGAAAATAACAAAAAAAAAAATTTTAATTTTTGTATGTTAAAAAAAGTTAAATAAAAAGCCTAAAAAATGTAAATATCGTTTTTCGTTTTCTTTTTATTGTAAAAAAATTCCTAACAATACCCTAGATTCTCGAGCTCTAGACCACCGGAACCTCTTAACCAACCAACAATATAATTTAGAACAATTACTGCATAATTTATTTCAACATATGCCACTTAAGTGCAGTTAAATTGCATAACAATACCAGTTAAAGATACAAGTAAATGAAACCAAGTATAAAGAAACGAAGTAATGGTAAGTACCTCACGAAGGTCAAGTTCAAAAACTTCGTTTGGTTGTCCGCATTTGAACATGCACAATTTTTTTTTTTTGTTTTTGGTTCTCCAAAAGTTGGCAGGTTGACTAAAACTTGTTGTATATGTAAGCTCACTTAACCCTTTCGTGTCCACATTATTTTGAAGCTTTTAGTGAAGTTCTAACTATAAACGGGAACTAAATTTTAAATAAGGAAGCTTTATGCGTTCAGGCTGAGATTTATGCTGTTACCAAAGCAACTGGATTAGCGTTGGAATTTACTCCCCTCGACACTCGTACTCGCACTCGCACAATTCATCGATAGTCAAAGCAATGGCAATGGCTATAATGACTAGCTCGGAATGCGTTCAACACTATAGATCCAAACCGGGTTAAACAGGTCACAATTTACTGGGTACCAGGGCATAAGGGGCAGGGATTACGCAAGGAGCAAGCCGGCTTTCGCCCACATTGCGCGTGCATTGACCATGTTAACACCTTGCGAGTAATCGCGGAGCAGTCAGTAGAGTGGCGGACGCCTCTTTATTTATGCTTCATCGACTTCGAGAAAGCTTTCGATACCCTTAAGCACGAAGCTATCTCGAAAGCGCTCGCCTGCAAAGGAGAGCTTGAAAAAATAATCAATATCATCAAAGAGCTGTACGCGAGCGCTTGCTGTCGCGTCAAACACGAAAACGTTCTAAGTAACAGGGTCGAGGTGTAAACCGGTGTGAGGAAGGGTTGCGTACTATCTCCGCTGCTTTTCAATTTAGTTTTGGATTTAGTAATGCAGCAAGACTGTGCTACTAACAGAGGCATATCCTGGGGTATGTGTGGCCACCTGGAGGATTTAGACAATGCTGTCGCTGTCTGCTGTCGCATAAATATTCGCACATATCAGCAAAACTTCATGCGGTGAGCGAGGCCGCAGCACAAACTTGACTAAAAATCAATATCGCAAAGACTAAAGTTATGCGCATCAACACCAGTGAATCGCAAGCACTTCAGAAGATGTAGACGAATTCTGCTACCAGGAGCATTATCTCCAAAACCGGCGGGTCAGCAGCTGACATACGTAACCGTATATACAAGGGATGCGCTGCATTTGGCATGCTGGATAAGGTGTGGAGAGCGTCTTACATTTCCAGGCATACCAAACTCAAGATTTTCAATACCAACGTGAAATCCGTAGTGTTGTATGGGTGTGAAACTTGGAACATATCGGCATGTGTACTACAGCCGCTGCAAACCTTTCTTAATCGTTGCCTACGCAAGATTATGCGCATATATTGGCCCCAGGTTATTAGTAACGCTGATCTCTGGATCGTAGCCAAGCAAACACCAGTCCACATAGAAATTCAACGCAGTAAGTGGAAAGGGATCGGTCACACGTTGAGAAAGCCCCACGATGACATAACAAGAACAGCACTGGATTGGAACCCTGGACGCTGTCTCACCCCACATCACGACGCCAAAATGGGATTAGTTCTGAGCGATGCGTGCAACTTATGCAAAGAAGAAAGGGGTACGTTAGAACTCCTAATTGCCACAGCTCTGCTCTAGACAGAACTCATTACAATTGCCTGGAATGGATATACTTTTCATCTCTGAAGGATATTGGTGACAAAAGTTTAAACAGTTCATTAAAACTCGCCAAGGCAGGTATCACGAAAAGCCGTTCATAAGATTTGTTCTATAAAGTTGCTAAAAGAAAACAAATTGCAAGCAAAACCAGCTATAAAATGAATAAAAACAGCTGAAAGTGGTTGCGGAACACAAAAAAAAAATATTTTTTTTTTATTATTTACTTTGCGCAAATGGTTTATGGCCGATCTTTAGCTCCTGCGATTTTTTCAGTGATTTTATCGGCACTTTCTACGACGCGCCTGCCTGTGCTAGGTTCATCTTTAATATCGAAGTGACTGAACGGAGTCGACGAAACCAAAATTGCGCATAATTAAATGTTACAGTATTGGCAGCATAAACACCATTCACAATTTTCGCCTTAAAACTGTAAAATGTACCGAATTTTTTCTTTGTTGACTTCCATGGTTCACACCCTGTAACTCACCACTGCATGGAACAAACAAAAAATAGCAAAATAATTTTAAGTGTGAAATATCACCTTGTCAACGAGCATAAACTTGAAATTGCTTGATCGATCTTTACGAGATATCGATCACTACAGCCATCTACCGAGAAAATAATGGATTTCTTTTTCCCCAAACTAGTATAATAATAAGAATCAATTGATTTGAAAGTCAGCTTTGTGCAGCTTCAAGATTTCAGATATCAGGGAGTCGTCACGCTCTCTTTGTATTAAATAGTATTTAAATAGAAAGGTATGTCGTTGACTATTTCCAACCAGCGCTCACTTCCTGAATTGTGGAAAAAGGCAAAAGGAAAAAATATATGTAATAGGCAACACTAAACACGAAAGGGTTAACCCAGTGTTCATTTATATGCTTTATGTGTTTATTTTACTTCACTTATTATTTTTATTTTATTTTTTGTGTATTCAAACTGGCTAGAACACCTTATTTAGTTAACTAAGTGAATTATTGTTATGTTTTCCTTTTTCTAGTTAAGACCCATGAGTCATTGTGACTTTAAAAGTACTATTTTACTTTGCTTCGGTTTCGAAAGTAGGTACATTTACGGCCTTTAATTATATTAACCACGCCATATTATTTAAATAAAAACATTCACAAATACTAAAGCTATGCTTGTAAAAACAATAAAAAAACAACAAAAATTGTCAGTCAAAGTTTGCAATACTTGAAAAATTGAACTATTGTTCACATACATGGAAAGAGAAAGGCCGAGCTAATTGTTATTTATACTCATCTTTGTTACTTTAAATTTTGTGTGAATGAGGTGTGTGTGTAAGAAAGAGGTATAACTATACCCCTTCTTTTTTTAATTGGCGCGTAGACCCTTTTTGGGTGTTTCCCCGACCTCCTCCTCTTATTGGTGGGGTGCCTCTTGGTGTTGCTCCACAGATAGAGGGGCCTACATATTTTTTATGATGCACTTTTTCATGGCAGAAATACACTCGGAGGTTTGCCATTGCCTGCCGAGGGGTGACCGCTATTAGAAAAAACTTTTTATTCACTTTGGTGTTTCCAGAGATTCGAATCCACGTTCTCTCTGAATTCCGAATGGTAATCACGCACCAACCCATTCGGCGACGGCGGCCTACACAACTAGTCTATGAAATATACCTTTAGACAATGTCGCTGTAGACACATCTACTTTTGCCTCTCGACCTATTCTTAACAATGTAGATATGACAATAAAAAACTTCACTTAAAAAATTGAGTTATACCCCAGCACGAATAAGATAGATTTTACTCTTCGACTTCCGGCTTGTATACCCCGGATCTTGGTCCAGAGCAAGTTTTGGAACCATCATTAAAGATTCTGCAGGCATGTAACTCAACATGTGATCATCTTAGAAATGGCAAACAAAATATTGTAAAGGGTATTTCAAAAGACGCGCTTAGATATTTGTTTCAAAATAAAATATGTAAAAATTTATTTATTTATTCCATTTAAAATACGGCTCTTAGCAATCATTAGTGTAAGATTACATCATTTAAATGTCCACCATGAGAACACGTCGGCAATATTCTCAACGGAATTGGTGTGTTTTTTCTTCACCCGGCAGAAGCAGTTTTTAAAATTTTTCCACGACTCCTTCGGTCGATTATTTTCACCAACAAATACTGGAATTTTGCAATAAGTTGTTCTTAAAGATCGGCCGTTTTCATAATAAATTTCAATAATTTTAACGCGTTGTTCTACTGTGTAAAATTATACATCTGTCTACTTGACAACCAGACTAGGGTAGCATCTTTCAAGCTGAGATCTACGCTGTAGACAAAGTAGCCGAAATGATAAGACTGTAGCGGGCTTTACCATTTTTGTTGATAGCCAAGCAAGGATCAAAGCACTGGCCTCAACGCGCATCAATGTAAGATGAGTTAAAAAATGCAGGAGGCCGCTCTCGTTTATCCAACAACACAACACCACACTTTGATGGCTCCCCGGCCATTCTGGACAGAAGCATTCCTCTAAACGAACTGTGTACTGCGATTGACTTCAGAAGGTGGTCGCTGTCCACTAACTGCAGGGTCTCCAAAAGGCTCAGGCCAAAACTGTTAAAAAAAAATATCTGCTTGGATTCAACAGATCAACTACCAACGTGCTCACAGATGATTTAACGGGTCACTGCGCTTTTGGCACCCTAGCCGGAGGAATGGGTGTACCTCACAATGACTTCTGCAGGAGTTGTGAAGATGAAGAAGAAATTAAGTCGGTACAATGTGTGAGTCATGAGTGATTTACATGTTTCATAAATGACAATGAACATACAGGCCGCTCAAAATCAGTAATCACCGAAAACTCCATTAAAATTGTTTGTAAATTTATCAAAAATGAACCGAGATCATCGTTGAAATTCATGTAATCAGAGTTGAATATCTCCAAAACATCGATTTATCGCATTTTAATTGATCATTTGGGCTTGCGAAAGGTCTGTGCATATTTCATTCCGCGCAAGTTAACTGAGGACCAAAAATTGCTCAGAATTCAACATTCGAAAGACCTCATTAAGGAGGCGAGGAAAGACGTGAACTTCCTTTACAACATTGTAGCGGATGATGAAATGAACATGAACAACATGAACCTGAAACTAAGCGTCAAAGTGCTGAATAGAAGGCCCCAGACGAGCCACCACCCAAAAAATCACATTTGGAGAAGTAAAAAATCAAGTTGATGCCCATTTTTTTTACGATTTCAAGGCAATTGTCCACAAAGAGTTCGTGCCAACGGGCCAAACCGTTGTGACTGATTTTTTGACTATGACTTCTACTCATTCGGAAAATTTGGCCATGAAAGGAAAACTTTTTGCGTCCGTAGAGGCCATCCAAAAGGCTTGTACTCACATCCTGAAGGACATTCTGGTCAATGACCTGAAATACTCATTCTTTTAGACCGCAAAACACAGGGTATCGAGGCCAGAGGGGACTATTTTGAATAAATAAATTCGAAATTATCAAAACAAAACCCCTGCAGTTTCTATTTTAGCTCAGTCTTGTTCATTTTGGACTTCACCTTGCACATACAACTTTGTCATCGCTCAACCAACAAGAAAAATCACCCCTTCTTAGTGACCCTATGACCGTTATTTGACAGCAGTGTCATTTAATTCTGTTTTATTACCCGACCATCCACGAAAATGTGAACAAAATTTTTAATTATTTTTATACATTGATTTTTTTGCATATTAATAAAATGTGATAAGAAATGCGCTGCAAACGTGGACTCGAGCATGCAGATACTCTTATTTCTAAAATTGTATGTATGATACATATGTTCATACTGGAGACATCAATTTATTTTATTTTAAATATTACGGGATTTCGTTATCATAATTGCGGGATGGTGAATTTGTAGATATTTACTGTAGACAATGAATCTTAAAATTTTCGAGACTTAAAAAGATCGAAATCCCGAAGTCTATTGCCATCCCTAGTATATATGTGCATAAATTGTAATGAGCGCTGCCTGCCTATTAATATATTTAATATATAATATTTACTTCAAATTGACCATATACAAATTGCAAATTGCCTCTGCTACGCCTCTGCTATGCCTTAACGCTGTAATTTCAAGCTGATAATTTTATTTTTAAATTGCTTATTGTATTCATTTTTTTTTCTAGCTTTTGTGTGTACATATGTACAGACGTATGCATAACTGGCGTCTAGTGGCTTGAATTTAGCACAAGGTTATTGGCACTATAATGTAGCTATGTGTTGAAAGATCCAATCCGTTCCAGAAAATAAGTTGTTGTTCGGTTTTTAAGATTAAATTAATATTTATGCAGGAAAGCATGGGTATTGGCACAATATGTTAAACAACTGTAGCACTAGGATTTATTGACATTTTTTATTTTATTAAAACATTAAAAATGTGTTTACATTTCATGCTTTTATTTATTCATGTAGTTAAAACTTTTGACAAATTATGAGAATTTGAACATTTGAACAAAAAAATATTGCACAGCAGCTTTTCTCGATATATCACAAGCCTTTGAGCGTGTGTGGCATGATAGTTCACTCTATAAGAGAAAAGGCACTCTATCAATAAATGATTACATAGGTATTTATTAAGTCCTACTCGAAAATCGATATTTCTTTGTCAAACAAGGCGAAGAACAGTCTGAACTAAGAGAAAGCTCAGCTGGTGTACCCCAAGGGAGTATTATAGGCCCCATCTTATACTTGACATACACATACGATCTATCAGCTTTTGAAGAAACAATAGTTGGAACGCTCGCGGATGATACTGCCGTACCAACAATTGACTCCCACCTCCATGCGGTCTCCCAAAAACTCCAGAATGGACTTGATGAAATAAGTCACTGGTTGAAAGAGTGGCGCATTAAGCCAAACGAGACAAAATATTTCTAAGCCACTTTTACAATAAATCGAAAAACTTGCCCACTCGCTAAGCTCAATAATACAGGGCCCGGCACTCGAAGTGTAACCAACTTCAGACCGCTCGCGCAGCTCATACACGGTCTGTTAGTTGGCTAAATGACAGTCCAGAGTATTGTTTACAAGCGCGCTAAAGCATTTTGCCTAGAGTAAACGCGAAAAAAGAAACTCAGTAATGGATTTCGAACGTAAAAGTGTGATTGCACTATATTTGGCTGAAAAATCTTAACCAGCGATTGTACGTGAGCTCGAGCACCTTAAAGTTAATAAAGTTTTTGCTTATCGCACCATAACTCCTTAAAATTATAATGGTAGCATCGCGAAACATCATGGAGGAGGTCCTCAAAAGACAGCAACGTCACGTGAAATGGTTCAAAATGTGAAGAAGCGACTTGAGCGAAATACCCGATGAAGTGCCAATCAAATGGCGAAAGAACTGAAAATACCTGACCGTAGGATAAACTGCATACTGAAAAATGATCTCAAAGTGAAGCCTTACAAGATCCAAGAAGCGCATGATCTCACACCAAAGAAGCAACAAGTCAGACTTGAGAGAGCGAAGGAGTTGCTACGCTTGACCGAAAGCGGTCGAATTCCGAACATTGTATTTTCTGACGAGACAACTTTTCAAATTGAGCAAATCGTAAACCCCCAAAACGATAGGGTTTATTTGACCGACCGTTCATACGAGAATTCGAGTCATCGATAGGCCACCAGGATGCAGCACCCGCCGCAGGTAATGGTTTGGGCGGCTGTATCCGCTGTAAAGGCAGATAGGCGCTCTCCAATTGTTTTATCGAACCTGGCGTCAAGGTAAATGCGAAATATTATCGGAAAAGTATTCTGCCGGTTGCTTTGAAGCCGTGGACAAACAAACATTTCGGTGGCAGAACCATGGACGTTTAAACAGGACTCGGCACCGTTTCGCAAAGCTCGACTGAACTTAGAATGCTCTCAGAATAAAAATAGAAGCCTAAATTGGTTACTAAATGGAAATTCTCATATTTTTCTCGAAAGTAAGCTCTCACTTTACTCTGCTAATCTTGAAACCGATAATGGATGTAAGGCATTCAAATATGGGCTGAAGCTAACTTTGATATCGAAAAACTACAAAGATTCCAGTTGAAAATCCGCAGAATGATCTCAAACTCGCGTTATTATATCACAAATGCACAAATTCATCGTGATCTCAAAGTACTCACAATAATTGAAGAAACAAGAAAATATGCCACATCACACAACATACGATGTGCAAATTTAAAAAAATTCAAGACATTTTTATTAAAATTGCACACTTTTTAATTAAAATGTTGAGAAAAATTTAGAGTATGCAGCTTTATAGCGCATTGAATTTTATTAAAATAGAATGCAAGCTTGAAGTGGCTCAAAAATCGCATTGATTTTTAATAAATGATTTTTACTAGCGTTCTTGCGCATTTTCTCAACTTTTTTATATGGAAATCCAAAGTCCAGAAATCAAATATCTTAAATCTTAATTTAAATTTAACTGCTGCAACTCTTCCACTAAAACAAACAAATCAACCAAAAAGTCAACAACCACACCAACAATTTTGCATTGGTTTCCCCTACAACACCAACAACAACCAACAACAGCAAATTTGCACCGCTAAGCCATTCGTCAACCATCAGCGTTAACCGCATCCGCTGAAAGCAACAACCCACTATGTACCACTAAATATTGTAAATAGTGTCTATCACTTGGCAGAGGTTATTGCCACAAAATGCAGCACACAATAAGCCCAATCCAAAGTTTCACCTTTTGTTGCATAGATTTTTTTCCATTTTATGCCTACAAACGCCGAATGAAAACCGCAACCAAAATTGACTTTGTATCAACGAGCAGCTCTGGCTGTTGGCTTCTAAGGCGGTCCAATGTGCCCCTTTGTACGTATGCTGGTATGTATGTACACCTGGCGTCAGTTTGTTGGCAGTTGAATTGCTTAGCCGTTGCAACAATTGTTTACGCCCGTTTGAGTTTGAAAACAAAAACAAAAAACACCTAGCAATCGAGATTCAGTCTAACAAGCTAGCTTGGGAGCGGAAGTGATGCTTTCCTGTTGCCTGCTGCCTGTTGGGTGAGAGTGGGTAGGAGAAAAAGGCAGCAGTAAAGCAGTTGGTACTCGTACAAGCAATGGGATGAACTACTCAAGCTGCAAATGAATGCTTTGCGATGGAAGCGATTGGGGAAGTGCGATAACCTCGCTTCTACAGCGCAATTGAGTTGAATAAAGGTTTAATGCAGACTAAGTAGGCGTCGTGACAATCGCTTGTATGGACGTACAGTGCGCGTAAAAATATAGGCCCCTATTATGAGTTGCATTCGATCTTCGATATTCGTTGGTTGTCGAAGATCGAAAATCGAATGTCAATTTGGTATTACGAGCGGTGCAACGCTGTCGAAATTTTCGTTGCATACCGAATTTAGAGTCGAATGCAATTTTACTTTCGATTGTGTAGCGTATTGTGGGAAAACTTGTTAAAATGTAAGTTGTTTGCGATTATTTATTGTTTTATAGTAACTAAATAATAAATATATACTAATTTTGTTAATATTATGCAGGTCGAAAGTCGTGAGTACCAAACAGCAATTAGAAAGGCTAGTTGCATTAATGGAAGAGAATCCACAATTCGCAAAAGGGATTTCCACCAAAGTACAAGCAGCAAAAAAAATGGGAGGAATTTACAACGGAGCTGAATTGCTTGGGACCACCAGTTAGAACGGCAGCAAAATGGATTAAGGTTAATAATAGTTTTTTTTTTTTGTGATGTTTATAGAAATACATTTTTATTTTCCCTTGGCAGGTATGGGCTGAAATACATAGAGGAACTGAAATACATATTTTTTTCGAATGACGAATAATTGAATAAAGGAAATTTATAACAAAAATAAAACAGAAACTGTGGCGTTAAGGTTTATATTTAATACTTTTTAGATTCTTCTATAATATTCTAAGAATTACATTTCTTGAAAATACTAAACTTACTCAGTGGAAGCCATTTCTAGGGGGTTGGATGCGCCCCTCAGCTGTTTTCTACTTCTAGCTAGTTCCACTAATTTTTCATCGACCGATGAATCGTCGAAACACAACTCCGTTCTACTTATTTTCACAAAAAATACTTTCTTTTACTTTTAAAAATGTTGTTAGCAAAGAATTTCAACACAATCGGTTTTTCTTTTATTTTAATTTGCTGTATCAGCTGAGAAACAATTATCTATTGTAAACGCGTCGAACGATCGAAATTCACAATAGTCCTATTCTTCAACGAATGAGCACCATAATACCAAATGAAAATTCGTTCGATCAGCACTTTCGACTATAGTCGAAGATCGAATGTTGCTCATAATAAGGGCCATAGCAGCTCAACAATTTGAAAAATGTTGACTATTTATTTTTTAATTTAAATTTTTTTTTTCAAAGTATATATTTATATATATATAATTTTCCAATAGAGGTGTTTTTTTCATATTCAAATAAAAATCCTATTTTTTAATATAAATGATCGGATGTTTATTTCATTATAAAGAGGAAGGTATGCCGTTAATAGTGGAAAATAACATCAAGCAAATGACCACCACGACCACGCTTACAGGACAAAGATCAATTGTTTCGTTGCTTGTGTGGCACGTAGCGCCGTCTTGTTGGAAATAAACGTTGTCCAAATCAATACCATCCAATTGCGGTCATAAAAAATCGTTAATCATCTCTCTATAGCGCAATTCATTCAACCATAACACCTGTTATTGGAAATCCCTTTATATAATTGGCGCGTACACACTTTTTGAGTTATTGTACAAATAGAGGGACCTACAGTTTCAAGCCGACTACGAACGGCAGATATTTTTTATTAGGAACTTTTTCGGAGGCTTGCCACTGCCTGCCGAGGGGCGACCGCTATTAGAAAACTATTTTTCTTAATTTTGGGGTTTCACCGAGATTCGAACCGACATTCTCTCTGAGTTCCGAATGATAGTCAGGCATCAACCCCATTCATTTTATAATAAAGACCATATTAACCCCAGTTTCAGACCTTGGGCAAGATTTATACAAATTAAAATTTACAAATTTTTACTACTAAATATTTTTGTTCAGAATATAGCTCATTTTATAATAAAATAAGACCATATTAACTCCAGTTTCTTACTTTGTTCAAGATTTATAAAAATCATAATTATAGAATTTTTAGTAAACAAATTTTTTACAAATTAAAAAAAACATTTTTTTAAAATCCCTTTTAATTTTAGTATAATAAAGTGCAAATTTGAAGTGTTTCTAAAATCCAATTGATTTTTGCAACTTCGTTTTTTTTTTTGTTAACGGCGTTGCCTATTTTTACTAATTCAAAAACAATTTTGTGGATTTCTTATACGACGTGGAGTGAAAGGGCAATACTGACAAGAAACAAAAAAATATGGAAAAACCACGAGATTTCCTAACAAATTCAAACTTGCACTAGTACAAAATAGTACATTTTAAAATTTAATAGGCAGTAAAACTGTGTACCAAATTTGTTTATTTAAATTCTTATTAAAAGTTTCGAAATTTTTACGGAAATTTGTCGAGTTTTTATAAATCTCGAAATTTATGTAGTTTGAAATTTGCATTTATATTATTGAATTAACTATAGCTTGGGAAAAAAAATTGAAATTAAAAAGAAATAAAAAATAGTCAAAACTTGTCAAGCTGTTGAGGTGCTATATTTTTTTCGCGGAGTGTATGTACTTATGTACAAGTATGTGGCATTGAATTCTTTCAGAGGAAACTCAAATTATATGTACACATGAATGTATATCGCATTCTGGATTCTAAAGACTTTGCACTTATATATTTACAGTAAATAAACAAAAATATTTATTCAACTAAAACTAAACAAATACAGTTGAATTATAAATTTGCTGTAACTAATTTGCTGCAAAATTTGCTGTACTGAGAGAAAAAGAAAAAATAACCTTCAAGTTTTATTATTTCTATTTAAGTTTTATTTATTTAATTTCTTCAAAAATCTCATATTAACCCTACAGTAGTCGCGCGGTCTACATATGTAATCCACCATTGTTAAATTTAAAATTTCTTGAAAACCGTGCATTGATTTCATCGGAGATTTTTGCTACTTGTAACTAACAAATAGAGAGTCACTCTCAGTGTTCCGCTGTTCATTGTCGTGTGCAGTTATGTCGCTAGAGGTTCGTGAAATTCATGGTCTACGTATGTATGCCGCGCGACCCATTACGTAAGTATTTTGAATTAGGTTTTACGCTAATAGCTAGTTATATTTTGTAAAGAAAAGTGGACTTTTGGCATATTTTTTCATTTTAAAATTTCGTGGAACTTTTCTGATAATATTTACATATGTATGCTACTCTGCTGAAATGACTTTGGACGAAAAACTCTTGTCCTTCAGAGGGCGTTGTTCTTTTCGGCAGTATATTCCAAATAAACCTGCTAAGTATGGACTGACAGTTTTTGCACTTATAGATGTTCATTACCCATACACCTATAACTTAGAAATTTACGCCGGCCAACAACCCGAAAGTCCATTTCGGTTCAGCAACGAGAGATTTGATATCGTGATGAGAATGGTGCAACCAATTTTGAATAGACATATCAATATTATGGACAATTGGTTTTCCTCTCTGAAAATTGCAAAGCAATTATTTGATAATGGATTGGATAAATGATTTTACAATGGTTGCTACCGTTCGAACAGATAAAAGAGAAGTTCCCCGGGAATTTAGCTAGAGGTGGTAATAGCCATGTCTACAATGCACAACGATACAGCGATTGATCCTGACACCGGAGATCACCAAAGATTAACACTTACCACGCTACCTAGAACACTGACATTTAAAATAAAAGACTTCCTGGATCTTCCACAAGTTGTAACTCACCAAGGTCCAACGCACAATAACTACATCGGTCGTTGCTACGATTGTGGAAGGGCCCGTAATAAAAGCACCCGTAAAGTGTGTAACGATTGCAATAAACGCATTTGTCCTGATTATTCCAGGACTGTATGTTTGTCATGTTTCGAAAACAATTAAAACATCTCAACTATCTTCTGGTTATTTTATATATATTTTATACTTTTGTGAAGTATCTTAATTTTTTGTTAAAAAATGAAGTTTTGGTTTTTATTTATTTTATGTAAGAACAGAAAGTTTATTTATGTTATTTTTGATTAATAATAATAAATTAAACAATAACAAGAATATTTAAAACAAAAGCAATGGAAGAATTAAATATTTATCTTTTGTTTTTTTAATTTTAAAATGGATTACATATGTAGACCGCGCGACCAATTACGTCAGTTTCAGGGGCGCGACTACTGTAGGGTTAAAGTAAGTAAACAGAAATTAGCTGGGAAGTCACTTTGAAAACAACTCAACTTTAGATTTCTCAGATTTTTATGGTATTTGCACGTAAACGGTGTCAGACCATCCTCCTATCTCCGGTATAGTCCAACATTTTGGAATCGCGCACACAGCAATCAACTTTAATACCTCTCTTATAGTGACAAGCTCCCTTGTATACAACTAAACATCTGGAAACAGTCTGATGATCTTAATACGGGCCCACACGGCATATTCTGATAGTTTAAGGCAAAGGGATATGTACGGGAATATATACAAGTATGCACTTATTCTCTCTATGGGGATGCTTACCTCCAAATAGCATCATGAAATATGCATATCGTTCGTAGCTTAAGCCTTCAGCCTCTGAGGACTTTTAATACAATACAAAACAAAAAATTAAAGGATGGTTAGGTAAGGTTAAATTACAATGGGTATTCAGCATTAAGTGGACCCCTGTTCACTCTTCTAGGAAGTGGCGACCACGCAACTTAAATTAGGTTGGGAGGGCTGCTCTTTAGTGAAGAGCCTCACTGTCCACAGAGGGCATTCTGATTCCTAGTTGAAGATTTATTCAGACCTTTCCCTACTTTCATTTCATTTTTTAATTTTCAATTTGATAAATCAAATCAGACACTCCAACAAAACTGCTCCTAAACTACTTAGGGCCTCAAAGAAACTGATTGCCAGGAATGTTATGGGCCTACTTCGAAATGTGAACACTCGCACATATACACATATACTATATACATACAACAATCTTTATGAGGAGCTCCGAACCTGACAGAAATATGGCCAGTCTGGTGTGAAGACGTATGATTTGTTAAGGGACACCCAGAGCAAGCTCAGTAAGCGCGATATGTTACAGATATCTAAATTAGTCCACCTTTTGTTAGTAGTAGCTCGATCTCTGTGGGCATCCTAGCAATCCTAGGAGTGCTTATATGTCTCGACTCGGTTCCCCAAATCCTGTTTCAAACTCTACGCTCTACACTTAGTAGTCAGACACCACAACGTGCTGGGAACCAGTATAGATTAACGAGAAGAGCTTGCGGGAATCCTTGAGCACATACATACACATCCAGTTAGTTGTTGACTTACTTGCTCGCAGCTTGCCTGTTTGCAACAAAGGAGTGTAGCCCAAGATTAGACCATAGATAAGCTTATCATTATCTTGAAAGAGGCTATTTGCACTTCGAGTACATTTGAGTCATTTAGCATATTTTTAGTTGTTCATTAATATGTAGGCACAAAAAAAACTACGCTCGGTACTAACTTAGATCAAAATATGTCTAAAGGCAAGAAGGTACCTGCCTCTAACAAAACTGGGTAGGAAATTCGAACTACGTACCCCGTTTTTTACCGTAGGAGCTACGGACCGTACTTACAACTTTTTTCTTTAAATGCTTCTAGCTAAGACCTATCAGGTGTCGAAGTCTTTATGGCCCAGAGTTAATGTAAAACGATCGTTTGAAGAAGCTATAAATTGCAGTAAAAGATCGAGTCCCAATGGGATAACCTGTATTACATTTTGATTTCAGATTCAACATTAATTGTAATCATAAATGAGGAAGCTCCCTTTAATATGTGAGCGGATGCTGAATAGATTCACTATATCTAACTGTTCAATCCAAAAAGATTGCACGCTAACCACGTCAAAATTCTGTTTTTGCTATGTGTCTCATTTATAATTCCTTTCGCTCTGAATTATAAATGAGACACATAGACGCTCTGAACCACGGTTACATATAGATTCCTATAAAGGGTAAACAAGGGCAGCATAGCCTGCAAATCTATGTTCGGAAAAAAAAGGAACTCAGGGCACAGGTCATTCATTGGATATGCAACTTAGTGGTTCAGCCGATTTTAACGTGCAGATGCCTGGTTTGTTGCGAAGCTCTTCGCAAGGGCTATAATATACTAAACCTGCACTAAACTACGGAGGGTGCAAAGGACTGATTGCATTAGCATCACCGGATCTTGTCGCAGTGGTGCCGTTAATGTCGTTTTGCACTTACTTCGTATCGACTTTGGTGTTATTTTCACCGCTGCTCAAAGTGCAATCAGGTTAAAGATGGTTGGCCTCTGGAGGCAATCCTTCAAGGAATAAGATAGCATTTTTGAGCAGTTAACACCGTATTTCTCTGAACTTTGTACAGATCTCTCTATTTGCAAACTGGAGTTCGAGGGTCGTACCAGAGTAATCTTTCCAAGTAGGCAGTATTAAATCGAGCGAAAAATCTGTACCGATGCTAGTACCTCTGTTTTCACTGACGGCTCCAAGATGGAATCGTGAGTCGGAGTTAGGGTTTCCTCTAAACCCGTCAATTTATCTATTTACTTAAAATTTCATTGGCATAAGCATGGGTATTGGTAAAACAGAAATTGCACAACTTATTTCTCAGGAAAACGTAGAACAGAGGAAGCTCAATTTTTTCATGTCCTATTTCATATACCCTTTGGCCTCAGTACAATAGATGCACATCGGCACATACGCAGAACAGCTAGAGCCACCATTTAATCCTCACTATCGCAGAAGCTGTGGGGACCTTTCAGATAGAACTTGCACAGTAAATGGCATGGGTTTGGCAGCTAGGCGATTAAAGTCACTGGGTGATCCTTTCTTCGACAATCTGAAGCTATGTACCAACCTAAATTCCATTAACCTTCTTCATCACAACCTGTAAACAAAACAAAACTGTATACCCATTTTTTTTTATTAAGTAAATTGTTTTAAAATTTTAGGCATTTCTTATATATTTTGATAGAAATAATAATTGCAATAGAAAACAAGTAAATAGTCACACCTTATCAAAATGTTGAGGTGCTATATTTTTTTGCGGGCTGCATATTCCATAATAACCTTCTTTAGTTCAAGTTGAAAGTTCAAACGTTCATGAGAAATATTATAAATTTTTTCCTAACAAATAACGAAATATGCCTCATAGTTCAAAAGTGCAAGCGAGTCAAGTACACAGAGATCTTACGTAGCTTCTTTAAGTTGAATAGTTCATCATATTTTTAAAATAGAACTAAAATTGTTTAAAATATGCGAAACACCAAATTGATTTTGATTTGATTAAATTTCACAATAAATTTAACGAGCAACGAACGAAAGTCTTCTTCCACTTTGCAATAAAACTGAAACAACAACTACACAGCCAATAATAACAAGACATCATAATTGAAAGCGATAAAAAGTGAACTACTAGTGGTATACAAATTGTGCGCCACAACGAAGTCATCGAAATAGATATGCAATCATTTGTAAGTTATGAAATTGCGTCATGCATAGAAAGTAAACAACGCCATGGAAAAAAAGGTGGAGCCAATTGCAGCAAAAGTGATCATGAAAATAAAATAATATGAAAAAACCTGTGAGCACCAGAGGCGGAGAAGCTGAATGCAAATTGCTTTGGTGGCATGCCACAGCACTGACCTATAGTAGTAGTAGTGCCAATCCATTGTATTCTTTACTCAGGCGGTCATACACAATAGCCACTAACTGTATAGTGGCGCTGACGTCTGTCAAAGTGTTTAGCGTTTTGGCGGCTGTAAATCAAGTGTCAATGTCATTTGTTGAAATCTTAATGTCTTTTTATGCGCCCGTCTATATATGTATGTATTGTGAGCGAATATCTGTGGAGCACGCGCTATTCAGGCATACTTTTAGCGATGAACTGAATGGATAAATTGTTAGAGGTGTTCACAGACAGGCTGAATAGCTGAGGTTAAATTATGTTAGGTTAGGTCCCAAGGCTGCGCCAAAGAGAAATGAAGGGGTAGTTGGGAAAGAAAACATGCATTGTGGTAGCGCATTAAGAAAACTCCAAGGGAAGCGAATTCTAACTAGCGTCTTAAAGAGGAGTTTCCGAAGGCAGCTGATATCCAAGCCTGACAGCTTCTCAAGTTTAGCTAAAAGGTGAGAGTCAAAATGATTAAATCTAAGTCATAGGAAAACTGAACGCTTCGGAGTAGAGAAAAAAAATTAAAATTCCACCCCATCACACCTCACATAGCACGTGCACAATGGACTCGAAATTATGTTGCGTTAAGGCTCCTTCCACTAACGCATCTTAGACTCTGTTAGACATAGAACATCCCTTGATCACCTCCGATAAGTCCCCGGCCAGAAGGCTTTTGGAACTTTGCAAGTCAGTTTTACATCAACCAGCAGTCAATGAGTTAACTCAAAGTCCATCTGCTCAAGATAACCAAAGAAAACCTAACTCTCATTGTGCACAGACTAACCACTTCAATTGTGGCTTACTTTTTTTATATGCAGTGCCCTATACCTAAAAAGTGCAAAATCCTTACAGCGAAGTTGTCGAAGTACCTCCTGTCAGCAAACAAACAGTCGGGGCACTCGCATAGCGGCACCCAGTCACTGTTGACAGTTATGGTTTTGAGGTTGTAAGAGACTTCGTTTACATAGGAACCAGCATTAACTAGGATAACAATGTCAGCCTTGAAATCTGATGAAGAATCTCTCTGGCCACCAAGTGCTACAATCGCCCAAGCAGTTATCGCGTCAATCAAGAAGAAGAAGAAGAAGTCGGTCGCGACCGAAATGGCATTCAGACCGATGACAATCACTTTCCACTTTCGCTCACAATATCAGTGAGTCCAAGACTGTGATTGCTGTTTGCTAGCCAAACTAAATATTTATCTCCCTAAATGACAATTCAGTAAGAAGTTTATTGACTGATTCTGGAAAAACCCTACAGTGCAGATGACTCCTTCTGACAAACTTTCCATGCGACTTCGAATCATCCATGAAAAATTAATTGGTCCTGGTTTCCAGTACAACCAGAATAAAAATTGATTTTCTTAAAGAGTATTACACTAGTAAAGAGTCCATCGACTGACTCTTGGAAAACGCTCCGGATGCCTGGGGGGGAGTTCCTTGCTGATAACTTCTTCTGCACAAGCTATCCATACGACCTCGAACCATTCAGAAAAAAAGTGCTTGTAGCGTAGTACAAATAACAGAAGTGAAACTTTCAAGGCAGACAAAGAAAGAGGGAGAGACCCGAAAGAGAATGAGAGAGAGAGAGAGACCCGAGAGGGAATAAGAGAGAGAGAGAGACCCGAAGGAGAATGAGAGGGAGAGAGAGAAAGAATGTATATCTAAATAAATTCAATACCTTTGGAATAGCATACAAATAGACAAAATTTACAAATAAATTCCCCTTCATCGCTCGACATATTGACAACTCGTACTTTTACGATAGATAGTTGCATTGTGTGCGGACAAGCCACTGACAATACGACCCGTGTGCGGAGGTCCTAACTGCGTTAATTCCTAAACATTCTTCGAATTGAAGCTACCTTGTGAATACCCAGCAGCGACGTTGAAATAAAATTTGCTCCGGCGTAAGTGTCTTCACGCAACAACTATGGATCTGAGCTTCGACGAAATAATTAAAACCAAAAAGATTGCTCGACCATCAGCAGTTAAGAAATTGTAAGTTTGTCAAAATATATATTCCTGCGTTCAAGTCTGAGCAATCTGAAATCTTTTGGTTAACGCTTTTCATTCATTGCAGCAAAAATTCGGAAAACCCACGTAAAGGATTAACATTGCGAAAAACCTTAAATAAGCCGATATTTAAACAGAGCGTTGTTACTGATGCCCGTAATAAAATAACACAAAATATAAACTGTCAAATATCAGACGGTCAACAGCATATAAATTACTATAAAATATATAAGGTATAGCTCTCTCTCTTCTTTTCCTCTACGTTATATCATTTTTCTCTCTCGCGTAAAGAAAATACCCAAAACGTTGCTTGGCCTTGAAATTTTACTCTCCATTCTCGCTCGTCCATCGACGCCTAAGAAGTTTCACTTCAAAAATTATTTAGGTCTGGTTTCCAGATCTTAACCAGCGGACTGGGCGCTTCTTAGAGGAAGTTTCGATGGGAAGGATATATATGGACTCAACCCTATCTCAGTTACTGACTAATGCACACTGCTAACCATTTAATTAACTATTTTCGATATTAACAAAGCTTAAATTCCGGAAAATATTTTTTTTTTTTTTTTTTTTATTTAAAACTTTATTTTGTATTCTGTCTATACTTACAATTCTTAGAAGACATTTTACAAATATTTGGTTACATTTAAGAGTGGCTTTGATTTTAGTATTAAAGGAATATTTCCAGTGAAATATCCTTTCTAATAAATATAATAATAAATAAATAAATTCAATATTTTATAGATGGCTCTTGGACGAGCTGGATTGGTGTTTTTCTTTTCAACCTTAAAAAGACGCATGATGGTGACATGAGGGTAGAGGCCAGCTCATTTGGGTGCGATTGGAGTCGATTTCGGTATTTACTGGCTACATTTTGAATTTCCTCTTTTATTGAAGGGATGTCTAAGTCCCGATGAATTTGGGCATTTGTCACGTACCACGGAGCGTTGACTAGGGTGCGTAGAGTCTTGGACTGGAAACGCTGCAGGATTTCCAAGTTTGAATTTGACGCAGTACCCCACAGTTGGATTCCGTAAGTCCAGACTGGTTTTATCACAGCTTTGTAGAGGATAAGTTTGTTGTCCATTGAGAGGGTGGATTTGCGGTTTAGCAGCCAGTACATATTACGAAATATTAAACCTAGAGCTTTCCTTTTTGTAAAGATATGCGTTTTCCACGTAAGCCGTTTATCCAAATGAATGCCTAGATATTTAGCACTATCACATTGCGGAATTGGAATACGGTTTAAGTTGATTTGTGGGCAGGTGGTTCTTTTTGTGGTAAAGGTTACGTGTTGAGATTTATGTTCGTTTACTTTCAACCGCCAGCTCCGGAGCCATTTGGAGATTTTATTTATGCTTATTTGGAGCATATAAGAGGCTTCCACGGGATCCACTGCTGTCGCCATAATAGCGGTGTCATCGGCAAAAGTGCCAGTTAGTACACCTTTTGTGGTTGGCAGATCGTGTGTAAAAATTAAGTACAGGATTGGACCTAATATACTGCCTTGTGGGACCCCAGCTTTAATTTGTTGGAAATTGGAAATTTCATTTTCGTAATTTACGTAGAACATTCGTTGGTTTAGATATGATTTAATGAGCAAATAGGCATTTAGTGGTAATTTCTTTTTTATTTTAAAGAGTAGGCCTTGGTGCCACACTCGGTCGAAGGCTTGTGATATGTCTAGGAAAACTGCTGAGCAGATTTGTTTTCGGTCGAGCGCTGCTTGTATTTTTTCGACAAGTCTATGGACTTGCTCAATTGTCGAATGCTCATTCCTGAAACCAAACTGATGTTTCGGAATTATTTGTTCGCGTTCGATAAAAACCATTAAACGTTTAAGGAAGATCTTTTCAAAAACTTTTGACAGTATTGGTAGAAGACTGATAGGGCGATAGGATTTCACTTCATCGCCTGGTTTTCCTGCCTTGAGCACCATTTTAATTTCTGCTACTTTCCATTGAGCTGGGAAAATGTTTCTGGTTAAGCACGCATTAAACAAATGGGTAATGAAATTATAGGGTTCAGGAGGTAGTTTTTTGAGAATTTCGGCCGTGATGCGATCATATCCTGGTGCCTTGTGATCTTTTAGCTTTTTAATAGTGCTAACTATCTCACTTTTGGTGAACTTCTTTGTCGGTAGCTCCATTTGGTAGGGTTCGTTTAAAAAGGCAGCAACAGTGCTGTCAAAACAAAGATCAGCTTCAGTATCGTTTGGTGTAAAAATATCTTTTAGATGTTTAGAAAAAAGCTCAGATTTATCGATTGCGGTTTTCGCCCATGAACCATCTTTTTTACGAAGTGGTGGACGGTACTCTTTCGTGGAACTTACTTTTTTGCTAACTTTCCACAGGGAATAATTGGTGAGGTGTGTTGGTTCCAAACCCCATAGAAAATATGCACTCACACTATTACATTTATATTTTGGAAGCTTACGCCAACTTCATACGTACACATCCTTTTCGAATGTAGAATTTACCAAATTTGCCCAAATGGTGTTTTTAACTAGCAACATTTACGCTTTAACACAGCCATGCATGTAAATTGATTGTGAATACCTCTACTATACAAAGTGTGTTAAATCTTATTCGAATGAGCGGATACATAAAATCTAAATTTGGCCAGAAAAGTAAGTCAAAGTGGTGATTCGCAACCAGAGTTGGCATAGAAAGTGTTTGAGTTGCATTTATGTACAGCAGTAAAATTCCTTAATTGTTGAGCTTTTATTGCATGTGCACTGCAAATAGCAGAGGTGGAGCCACATACTGAGCCATACAAATTTTATTTGCGTATTACAAAATATGGATTTCCTGATATGTGAATCCATTTAGGTAAGCGAAGAATTATACAAGAAATTAGGTTTCGTTTTTTCAAAAGCGCTGATGTGAATACATGTAGCTTTCGCGAGCACTTTGAACTCGCATTTGATCACAATTCCAACTTAAATTGCTTAAGTCATTATTTGCCGCCGTCATCGTTCTGCCGCAACTTCATTGGTCTTTAGAAACTCTTGGTGCAATGAAAGAGTACAGGAAGAAGACCTTAGATCCGACTGTCGTTCAGAGCAGGTTTAAGTAATAAACAGTATACCATTCTATGTACTAAATGCTGAGAGTAGCGAAAACATCGTCTCGCAGATGACCTCAAGAGCAGCAAAGTCGCGAGAACTAGACAACCACCAGCTGAGTTATCAAAATTGTGGGATTAATTAGTACAACTTCCAAAATCGTACGTCGTGTCAGAAAACATTAATTTTGTGATAAAAAGGTAATTTTGGACATTAGTATGAGACTCACCAATGCAATATTGTACGAATATTTGGGTCTAAAGAAGATTTGCTCATATAATTTGACTGCCGCCCAAAATCGTCTCGTGCGAACTTGTGCAAAAATATGTTTTGAAAAAAATACGATCAAGGCGCATTAAATGCATGCATGCAGTCACAGAGCTATGCTTATGAGCTCGAGCCGAAATAACTGGGCTGTATGACTCTTCCAAGACGAGCCAAGCCCAAACAAATATCTTCGCGGTAGCAACACTTCAAAGCAAATTAAGGATTATTCTTTCTGCATAACTGGCTATGCGGCAATTGAATGATTCCAAATCATGTGATTTAAATATTTTTAAATTGTTGTAAATTCTTCTAAAAACTGTTTTTTTTTTTTGTATTTTGCAATGCTTGAAAACTTTGAAAAATTTTATAATTTGAGATTTACTCAATGTTGAAAATTTTGGTAAATTTTTTTTTTTAGAACAATATATAGACTACTTATTTATTGCTTATAATTAAAAAAATTAAATTATACACAAAAAATTAAAAAAACTACAAAAAATAGAAACAAAGAAAAATTAAAAAAAAAAATTTTAACAAAATTCAAAAAAAAATTTCAAAATAAATTAGACAAAAAAGTTAAAAAATATATATTTTCTGGTAGTGCTTTTTAAAAATTCCAGGAAAAAATGTTTCCCCAAAAAATGTTTAACAAGAATACGTACCTTATTCCAATGGACATTGTTATAAACTCTTTTAAAAATTGGCTTATTTGTTGGTTTGAGTACATAAGAAGTAAACTGGAAAAAAATGAGAAAATTTTATAATGTTAAGATTTATTTAATGTGGAGAATTTTGGTCTAATTTTATTTTAAATTCTTATTAAATAAAATATGCATAAAAAATAAAAATTAAACAATTGAAAAAAATTACATTTTCTGGTATTGTTTTTTAAAACTGTTTGCCCAAATATTTTTAACAAATTCAAAGTAATTCAACTATTTCGGATATTCTTCTAAAAGTTATAATAAGAAGCAAACTGGAACAATTACAAAAGAAAATTATAATTTTGAGACTTATTCAATGTTGACAATTTGGTGTAAATTTTTTTAAGTCATTTTAAAGTAAAATATGCATTAAAAAAATTGAAAAAAAAAATAAAAAAATATATATTTTCTGGTGGTGTTTTTCAAAAATGGCAAGGCTTTGGTCCTAGTAGACAATGCCCCTAGCCACCCAATTTATGTCGACCAGTTATTCAGCCGATGGATCAGGGAGTAATATCGACTTTTAAAAGTTATTACCTTCGACGAACATTTAAACTTCTTTTAAGTGAGACTGATGGACAAGATAAGCCTATCATGCTAGAGTTTTGGAAAAAGTTCAACATGAAAGCCATAAAAATTATTTCTGATTCATGGGAGGAGGTTAAGCCATCTTGCATGAATGGTGTTTGGCGCAAAATAAGGCCTAAATGTGTTTAAGGGCTTCGGAAGTTGATGGTATACTAGCTGTTCGTGAATTGCACGCCCAAGAAGTCTCTAATGAAGAACTATTGCAACTGGAATTCGCTAATGAAGAAGATGACAGCGACCGTTCAATAGAAATATCCAAAAAATAAAATTTAACCTCCAAACAAATTTTCAAAGCGATGCGTTTTATTGACGAAGCTATGGAGATTTTTTTAAAAAACGATCCTGACAGCGGAGGGAATTTTAAAGTGTCCCAGGCAGTAGCTACGAATATCAATTGCTACATGAAAATTTATCGTACGTTGAAAAAAAAGCTGTTCAACAAACATTGGACCAATTTTGTGTTAAAGAAAGCCGACCTACGACAACAGCCACCATGAACCCATCATCAGACAGTGATTAATTTAAATTTTGATTTTCATAAATTAAAACCTTCACTTTGCGTCGTGTTTTTTTTGGAACGTAACCACGACGCAAAGTTGGGTATTGGTGTATTTTAACCTAAAAAATTTAAAAAATTTCCCGTTAAAATATACTTTTCCAAAAAAATTGTTCTTTCAAAAATGACAAAAAAACATTTTTTTGCCCAAAGTTTTCGCAAAAAACTATAATTTTCCCAAAAAAAATTTTTGTTTAATATATTTTAACCTAAAAAATTAAAAAAAAAATTTTAAATGTTTCACACTAAAATATACTTTTCCAAAACAAATTTGTAGAGTGTTCCTACAAAAATGACCAGAAAAACATTTGTTTGCCCAAAGTTTGCGCCAAAAAATATAATTTTTCCAAAAAAAATATTTTTCCATGAAAAATGTTTAATATATTTTAACCAAAAAAATTAAGAAAACGGAATTAAATGTGCGAATCATTGTTTAATCGAAAGCTCATCGAATTTGCATATGGGATAAATTCATGCTTAAAATACCCTAAAAAGTTAAATTTTCTTGAACTACTACATATACTTCTCCTATTACTATCTACTTTAAATTCGATATTTTTGTTGTTTTTTTTTTTTTGGTTTGGTAGTTTACTTTCAAGCAATCATAACTTCTGAAGCCTTTCGGACTCCATTTCGAAAAATATCTTATTTTTATTAATGATTAAAGTTCAGTGGAAAAAATGTCGGTAGTGTGGATGAAAATTTGAAAATTAGAAGGCTTTAAAAAAAATATTTCGTAAGAAAAATTATTCAGATAATCAAACTGACTCAAAACCCTTCCAACGACACCCCATTTACGCAAATCGGATCAGAATTTTTTGATTTCTATGACCTTTTATAATCTTTTGTTAGGGTATTTTTTTCAATTTTGCCACTTCCATAATTTCTGTAAAAAAATGTCAGTATTTTTCAAGTACATTCCCGTCTGTTTTTGTAAGAATTTAGCTCGAGAAATCACCGCTTTTGTTACATTTAATATGGAAAGGCTGTACATGAAAAATTGTAACTTTGCATAAATTTTAAAATTATAAAATTTGTTTAACATTTTCCCAGTTTACTTCTTATTATACTTAAGCGAACAAATAAACCAATTTTTAGAGAATTA